>JAYKAV010003221.1:121292-153458 GCA_035582835.1 Phoebastria nigripes | reverse complement strand
TGAACAAGACCGGGCCCAAAACGGAGCCCTGGGGGACACCGCTCGTGACCGGCCGCCAAGTGGACTTCGCTCCATTCACCACAACTCTCTGGGCCCGGCCGCCCAGCCAGTTTTGTACCCAGCGCAGAGTACACCTGTCTAGGCCATGASCTGCCAGCTTCTCTAGGAGGATGCTGTGGGAGACAGTGTCAAAGGCTTTACTGAAGTCCAGGTAGAACACATCCACAGCCTTTCCCTCACCCACTAGGCGTGTTCCCATTTGTTGGGAACTAAACTTTTCAAGCACAGTATTTCACTTTTCTTCCCTCAACAAACAGGCCTGGTGATAAGGAGAAGCTGATAATCCCACGTATCTTGACTTTAGTAAAATTTTGACTTTTTCAAAAGCTGGGTAAAAATGTGTTCTTTGTGAAACAACTATAGGATGAATGTCGAACTGGTTATAAAATTGCACCATAGAAAAAATTACAAATTGTTCATTATTAGGATGTAAGGCTGCTATTAAATAGTGCCTGCAGGAGGCTGTCCTGGGTCTATTTCTGTTCGATATTTTCATTAATGACATAGATGACAGAATAGAGATTAATCTTAATAAATCTGCAGAGGACATGATGCTACAATGGTCCAAGAAAACCGAAAATCAAAAAAACAAGGGACAATTTCCACACAGTATATTTAAGTTGAAATGATCAATTGCATAAAAAGCTGATGGGAACAACTCATTAGCTGGTGGCTCTTCAGAAAAGGATCTGAGGTTGTAGAAGGTCACATAGCTTCTATAATTAAAAAAATTCATGCTATTGCCCTTCAAACACTACATTGGGCTATACAAACAGCATAAACAGCCTGTAGACACATGAAGTAATCCTTCTGCTGTACTCAGCACTGGTAAGGCCTTGCCTGGATCGTTGTGCTCAGTTTGGGGCTTCTCACTTTAATAATTTGAGCAGTCCAGAGTCATTAAAGGTTTAAAGAACATAATTTATGAGGGAAATGGAAAAAACCCATAATGTTAAGCCTGAAGAAGAAAAGATTGTGGGGGAGCATCCAAACATTTTTAAGTATGCAAGGAAAGGAAAATTCAGACTTCTGAGATAAAGATAATAAAACACTGAGATAACTTGCCTAAAGAGATAGTGGAGTTTCCATCATGAAGGGATTTTAAGTATGCTTAGACAGACATGTCAGGAAAGCCAGAGAGATAACTGATGCAATTATTACAGGGGGGAATGGACTAGATGGCCTATTGGGATCCCTTCCACAATGACGTTTCAGGTAAACTTGGAAACTTGCTGATGATGTCCTTTTGTTTTATAGATCTGGAAACTGGCTGAGCATTGAAAACAAGGGTAAAATTTTTGACACTGAGTTAGTCATCAGGAGAAAGTAACCTGATTTTTTGGATGTGTTGATGGCTCACAATGGCCTGTCATGTCAAATGAAACTTGTTCGGTAAGCTGGAGAGCCACCATTCTGCAACCAGCCTCTAATGCATTGGTGACTGCCAATGTATCAGAGAGTGAGCTGGCAGAGGAGCTAATGTTAGGATTGGTTACTGTAAATGTTTTGGTCTTTATTGTTCTCCAGTTCTCTAGGATTTGGAATTTTTTTTTTTTTTTAAATAAAGTGGTTTTTTCAAAGTTTTTGAGCAACATTTTTTATGTTGAATGGATAACGTTGGGTTGAAAAAGTTACCGAGCTGATGTAATGGAGCAATAATTCTGTTATGTCTTTTCATGCACATAAAAATGTAATTTAGAACACGATTACAGAAAGATCACAGTTATGTTGGCCAAATTATCCTACTTCTATTCCCTCCCTTACAAAACTTCCTGGCCAGTTCACTCTCATTTGGGAGGCTGCAAACATGGCAGATGCAAGACTCCAATACTGAATGGGTCAGTAAACCTGGCCCCTTGCTCCAACGCCCTTCGCATTTCTGGAAGGATACGGTATGGGGACCACTGCAACCTCGTCCAGCCTTTCTGTCTCTTAGACAGAAAACGCAAACACAGGAAATTTGTGATCTTATTTCTAGGCCTCCCAGGTGTACTCTTTTATGAAAAGGCCATCCTTAGGGTGAATCCAGAGCTAGTCACTTCTCAAGTAAATGAAGTGAAATTCTGGCTTTATTGAAAGAAAAGGCAATTTTTGCCTTGACACTTATGGAATCAGGATAAAATAATTCCTTCTCTTTTATAATTGAAATACCCTTTTTAATGTTGTTTCTACAGAGGGAACAATCTTTTTTATTAAATTCTGTGGGATTATTCATTTTACATTCCCCTAACATACCCCAGGGTTTTCAGTTAGAATTGAAAAGATGGCTTCTGTCCCAAAGACTTTTCAGTCACAGATGACAGAAATACACAAGTGGGAAAAGAAAGGTGGGCAGAAAAAAAAGAGAGAGTCACTCACAAGCAAAAGAACTAGAGCAGAGGTGGGCGAACATCTAACTTATTGTATCTCTATAATTAATAAGTATTATTATAGTAATTAATTTTTAATTAATTCTCTAATTGCATGACATTGCTAATATTCTTACTTCATTTCACCTAATTTCTGCTAGAATGAGATTCATTGAATTTGCCTTTAATTCCAGAAATCCTAATTCACCCTTAGATTTTATCAGTCCCACCTTGCCACTTCTGTTTGATATGTTTTGCCCCTTTCTGTTTAACAAGTTTTGTCCCTTACCTACTGCCTACGGGGATTTTTCCTGACTAGCTGTGAGGAATTTCCATTATCCCAACTTCCCTATTACCCTAAAATCACCTTTAATCCAGAACAACTTGCAGTAAAATAAAATAGGGAATATATTTACAAATTCAAATAGAAACGACATTGTTGCAAACGTCTTGGGAGAAGTGAAAGTAAATGAAGAGAAAACGATGTACCCTACACGCCCTAACACGTAGATTAGCTTAGAATTCTCTTTCTATGGTATCCAGCTGAAAAGCTATTAAGATATTTGTTTTTGCTTTCTAGCTGAGGAGCTACTTCTCGACTAACTCCTTCATCTTTCTTTTCTTGGAAGATTATGTCACCTTGGATCCCATGTTTTCTTTTAAGTGCCATGTTTGGGGATCTCTTCAGATTCAGAATTTCTTCCCTCCTCCTTGTTCATCACTTCTTCATTCCCGATTCAGCCAGGAAGTGCTGAAGCACTGTGTCTCCCACCTCCACTGTTGGAAATGCAGTGTCCCTTTGGCTAAGGATTACTCCCTTGGCTACAACCTAAATCACTTGTCAATTTGTTGTGAGGTCAACCTCTCTGTTAGGTGGGGCAATGTTAAAATCCCAAGATAGTATTTTTTTCAGACAGAGCAAACTGTAGATTGCATATAAAGGCAGAACTTGCTAATCATGCTTTGTGAAATGATATAGCTGTGATGACAGCATGCAGAACTTTACTGCCTCTTGTTTCAGAGCAGCCCTCATGTCAAGAAGACCAGTTTGAATCCATGATAATTTTGGCGTAATTGGCCTTTTAGCCCTATCTGTGACAGGATTGCTCTCTGTCCTATTTCTTCAACTACTACTTGTGATGGCAGAACCTCCTCAAAGCGTCCTTCCCCCTTCCTCTTCTATATAGTGCTACACAAATGAGCACTCATTTGGCCCCAAGACACACGGTCTCCTCTGTGCCTGGCATATCTTTACAGGCTGCCTACAGGATCACATATATTTGGAAGTGCCTTAGGCAGATGGGAAAATATATCAAAGACGTAGTGACAGGTAATGGGGCTGTCTGGCTAAAATCCCTCCTCTGACAAGATCCATGAACATCAGTGTATCTCATTGGGAGTTTTTCCAAAGTATTTACACCAAGCATTGTGAGCACAGAAGAGATGCAGGGAACTCACAGTAATCTCCATAATTCACCCCAATACCCACTGTCATTACTCCAAAGTCTGTTGAGTAAYGTTTAACGTCTGTGGCTTTATCAGGCAGAGCCTATTCAAACCTAAATCTCCCATCTTTCAGTGGAGTGCATTTGGTTAAACAATTAATTAAAAAAGAATCATATTCCTGAGCAAAGGATGCAGTCCCGTCTTTGCACAGGCACAGCATCAAGAGAGGGGATGGGACTTGCCTTTTCCCAGGCTTGCCTTCAGCCCAGGGGTTAGAGCACTTTTTTGGGAGACAGAATCAGTAAATTTTGAACCCCAAAAGAACATATTGCCAAGGTGTCATGGTGCCTGAGTGAGACTGCTACCTACAAAAGATCTGTCTTCATGGCAGAAAGCATTGTCTGTGGATGAGGGGTTTTGTGCTGAATATGCTAAATGCCTATGCAATTTTGGAGACAAAACTTTAGGCACCTCTTGCTTTTGAATTACCTAGAATATAAGTGAGGCCTTTGTGCATTATGCTTCTAGGTGTCGGTGCCCAAATCCTTTACATCACACTTCATGTTCTTCAGGAGGTAGATTTTCCTTTGGCTGTGATAATTTCCTGAGCTGCCCCATGGTAACTCAGCACGCTGCAACCATTTGGTCCTTGTGTTCATTATTTACTTGCATGCTCCATTTTCTGGACAAAAATTATCTTAATAAGGTAGGAGCAGAGAATATAATGTGTTTGGTTCAAAGTATTGAGAGGAAAATATTTTAGCTGCTATGGCTAACCATAATTATGACTAGTACTAAATTATGTGTAATGAACTGGCCCTTGACTAATCAGTTCGGAAGGAAAAAGCCTAATAACACTTTCAAGTTACTGTGTGAACATTCATTTCTATTACACTTTATTCTTCCATTATTTCAGTGTTGGCTGCTTGACAAAAATACATTTTTCAGAAAGTGCACAAATTTTTACATTTCCTTCCATATTATATATATGAGTTTAATCACACACATTACATGCTTTCTCTATAGCTTTTTAACACAACAGCTCAGCAATAAGGGTTCAAATTACCTGAGCCAAATTAATCTTAGTAACATGGCTCCAAACCCACCAAAGGTGCTCAGGGGAGCTACACATTATCAAGCAGGGAAGTGCACTGCAGCAGTTCTACCATCAGCCATTTGCAGTGTTACTAATGGTCTCTATTGCAAAGTATTTAACCTTTGGAAAGAACAGTGATAACAAGGAGGAAGAGAGTCCCTAAACTGGAAAGTATATGCTTGCAAGCACATATATCTATGTTATTTATTGTATGTTATTGTTATTTATTAGTCCTGTAACCATGACACAGACATATCCTATCATGGTACATGGTAAAAGTTGATTTTTTTAACACATAACATAAAAAAAAAAGCACCCTACTTTAACTAACAGATGCTTCCTAAAGATGCATCATAGTATTATGAGTTCTGTAATAGGGAATTGCAATGAGTAGGGCTGTGGAATCAGGTAGACTGGGCATCAGAAGCAAACATCCATAGATTAAATGTCTACACAGAATAGATCTAGACAATAATGGATACATTTCCAAGACACCTCCACAGCCATCACAATGAACACCCAAGACAAGAGAACTACCAGGATCTGTGCATACTCTATTTGCACTTTTTTTGAATGTGTTGTATTTTGTCCAGGCCATCCAATGGCCTCATGGAAACCACATGGCTAGAAATGAGCAGCCACAGTGCCCCAAAATGATGTCACCCAGACAATCAAAAAAGGCTAGAAATGCCCATATAAAAGTGGGGAAATATTTCTTAAAAACACCTATCCTGTCTCTGATATCTCAATCCTTATCTTCATAGGAGATCCTATAAAACAGACTGAAAGATAGATCTCCAAACTAGATTTCATAACTGTACTAAAAATACTAAAAATGATGGACTTAGCAAGGTACAGACTCTATTGCATATTATTTTTCCTGAGTCTATCAAATTGTAACTCTCTCTGTTGCACAGTCGGCTCTGGTTCTCTATCTCCCTCATAAGAGAAAACCACCTTCTACGTCTATATTTGCTAATACTTTCTTCTGCTCCATAGATGCCAAGCACCCCACCTCTCCTAAGCTCAGACTGATTGATATAGGCTTAATTAATCTCAGAAAAAATTGCTTTCTAACTGGAAAATAGCTTCTTCCATTCAGGCCTGACAGTCTGTGCATCAAAAATATACATTTTGAGTAGTTATAATGGTTGGTCTAATGGATTTTCCTTTATCTGTAAACTCTGCCTCTCTGAGTCTTCCTAATCTCTTACATCACATCATTTTGCATGATTCTGTTTTCCTTAGATAATAATTTTGTTCAAGGCTGAATTTACACCGAGATGGATCATTGCTGTCCATGCACAATACTCTTCTGATGCCTTTCAATCATTTGCTTCATGTGGAGAAACAATATGGTAAGTTAATAAGGCTGCCTGTTCCTAACAGCATAAGCTAAGCATAAAACCCTAGAAAACCAGAAGTAAGAATAGAATGTTTTGCAAACAGCAGAAAACATCATTGTTTGGAAACTGGCAAATACTACATGATTTTTTGTATGTGTTACAAAATAATAGGACAAAAATTCCTTCCTTTTATCTTTTCTTCATCCTAGGTATATATTAATAGCTAATAAGTATGTTCTGCTTGATGGAGAGAACTATTTCTATGTTTTGAATGACAAAAGATGTCCAAGTTTGCAAGAATGGTTCAAAATTGATTTATTTATTAACTGATTTATTTATTTGTTTTACCTTTAATAGTGGAAGAATAAGCACCAGGAACAAAAAAAAGTTAACAGCAGCTTTTCCCAAAATTCTGCTTAAGTGTGGAGTTTTTGCAGCATTTTTCACTGAAAGAACAAAAAACAAGGCAAAGGGGGAAAAGTGATCTTAGGTCATGATTAAAGGTTGTGTTCTTGGTGCTCCTCCAGGACTGCCTGGTTCTGACTCAGAGAGAGAGATTAATGCTCTCAAAGCTACGATACAGAGAGTTGTGGTTCTGTGATTGCACATTCATGATTTATAATGTCTGTTGACTCTTTTGTGAAATTGCCTCTGGGGAACTTGTTTGGGATAAGAAAGAAACTCAAGTGACTGCTGTTGTTTGTGTCCCTTTTTCAAATGAGACTTTATTGTTGTGGGTTTTTTCAGGAAACCTTTTGAAAGGGGAACTTTGATTTGGGAACACTGAAGTGGAGTGCAATTATCACTGGCATGTTTCATAGCACAGTGCAGTTCACTGCTTCACTTTATGTCAAGATTGGCTAATCGCACAGGATTCCAGGAAAAAAGTGAAATTCAAAAGAACCTGCAATTAGACTCCAAATACACGAAAAATATCTAACAACGAATTTAATGAATACTCAATAAATTCTACACACACCCCCAGATCTGAGAGAGAAGAGGCATTCGTTTAGTATGTTTTCTGGTTTCTAGTTTAGCTTTAAGTATGAGTAACAGATTTCATACCTTTTATTTTAGTAATTATATCACGGGCTACTGAATCTACAGGAATTCTTTGCTACTATTGAGGGGCTTTTCCAATGTGATTTCACGCTGATAGAAATAGCCATCACTGAGCTATATAGCTGAACACCAATATTAGCAATGTTAGGTTATTTCTGCACCAGCACTCCTGTTGGGACAGAAACTTCCCTAAGAGGAAGTGTAGAGGTCAAACCCAGAAAGCATAAAATCTTTTATAGACAAGGGGTGGGGAAAAGGGCAGCGATATTCAACACAAGCTGTAGCTGAAAATAATACCTGCACCTTTTAAAATTGAAAGCAAAGGCAGGCAGGGAGTTAAGCGAGTCTGGGCCAAGAGAGGGGAGTGAACGAGCCCGGAGGATGGGAAGGCTGAGCAGGTTGTAGGGGAAAGAAATATAAAGGGCAGAGGAAATTCCCATTTTTATACTTGGAGCTTTCTGAAGCTTGATTTGTGCATGTAGCCCAGTTAGGATCTCAGCTGTGGTTGGGGCATCTGAGACGCCCTGTGCACAAATGAAACCTGCAGTAATAAACCTCATTATTATGACCCACTAAAAGTCTACTTGGGAAATCATGACGAACATATCCTGATGTCTCTCTTCAAATATCAGCCAAAAATAGCCCTCGGCACAACTTTCTTCCCTTATTCGTAATTTTATTGAAAACTTGACCCTGCATATGATACAATGAACATTAAGAAGAACAAGGAAAATTATGGAGTTTAAATTACCATTTGTAAAGTACTATGTGTATATATTCTATTATGTGAGTCTTTTACTATAGTCATGTTTTATTATTACATAATAAAATAATTATAAAAATGTGTCCTCTCTGAAAGAGATACTCCCATGTGGTAACTTAGACATATTTGACTTTCTGTTATAAATTGATAATTGTAGTTTAAAATGATAAATGGTAACCTCTGAATTGATCTGATGTAGCAAATGACTAKTTTTACTCAATTATGACCCACTTATGGTTTTCCTCTTTGGATGGTGAAACATTTTGGTCATTAACACCAGATTGCCTGARAGAGTTGCCCTTTCTGTGAGGACTAGAGAGTCCTTTGCATAGACTAAGTTGAAATCTCAAACTTCTCTCCCTTTTACTGAGGAATGTCCTGTTTTATTGTTTCTGACAAATTTTAAGCACATAAATCCAGATTCATAAAGGGATTTGGACATAATAACCTTAGCACTGCTACATCAGTATCGCTTTGGTGATGGAATTTACAATCCCACACTAAAGGCATAAATTCTTTGGAACAGTGTTTTTCCAGCTTTTGAAACTGTTGCCCTCTTTTGGCTCATGTGTGTTCATACAAGTTTCCCCACATCCGCATGTTTAAATTAAAAACCAGCTCAGGTCAGGCATAATTGCTGGAAGACTTGGTTCCTCCAGGGTAGCAGAGGGCAAAAATCAGCTGCAATGACTAACTTTTAGTGTAAATTGCAGTGACCCCCCCCAGCTGAGCTGCTGCTGCCAGTTAAAGATAATTAGCAGTTCCCTGGCTAGTATGAACACTTGCAGCCAGTAATGACTGTTGCTTTTTACACTCTTATGCTGAAAGAACTGCTGCTGTCTCATGAGAATAGAAAAAAATCTATGTGGCACCATGGTAAGGCATTGCGTAGGACTTTCTGACACCTCTTGGGTGCAAAGTGAGCTCCTTGGTGGGCAGGACACAGAGTCTGAAAAATGCAGGGACTTGGGAGTCTGATGAGTTTGTGTAACCCAAATGTTCCTGGACAGAAGCTATTCACCAAGACAATGGCATCTCTGGGAATGTGCCACAGTATAACTTTTAGCACCAGAAAGCTTCCCAGGGAAGGTTTAAGGTCCCAGCTGGCAGGCAGAACTTTTGTGGATTGCTCCTTGTGGTTCAGTTGTGCCTCAGCCCCACACTAGCACAGACTGGTTGAGCCGCTGAGCTTAGATTACTGAAGAAACTGATGTTCAAATATTAAGCTTGCTTTTGGCCTGAGCAGATGTTTTTTCCCACTGCTTAAAGCACCAACTTTACTGGAGCAGTGCAGGCTCTGTTTGCAATACGCTAGCACGTCCTCAAACATGCACCAGGAAGCACCAGTATTCAAGGAAAAATCTGTCTTTGCCCTCTCTCTCATCGTTTGCGGTCACTTATCCATCCCAGGAGAGGTTTCTAAGGGAACCACCAGCAGCTCTTCTTGCCAGAGATTCCAGTCATTGAAGTGATGATTCAGACAACATTTGTGTGATTGCACTGAAGAGAGCTAAATCTGTATGGTTCGTGACAGCTTTCAGTGCTGGAAAGGAGAATCATATAGCAGAATGGATGAGCCAATCCATCGTGATGTGCTCCATTCAGTGACTCACGATTTTTCACTCCGGAAATATTGCATTACCCACGTATGTTACATTGCACTAAAAGTAGCCCTGGAAGGATGAAAACATTTATCTTGTCTACACTAAAATGTTTTGTCATTTTAATGATACCACTGAAATTTTTCCATGGTAAAAAATCCCTATACCATTTGAGATCTATTTGGAGCTATCTTGTGATCACTTATGTGTAGTGCCAACTGACCTGATTATCGGGATGCTAGTGTATGAATATATTGGATTATTGAAGAAATGGTTCAGTGCTAGACCTGTTAATGTGGGAGACCATCAGTCATCTCAGAAATCCTACAAGCTTGCCCAATTGAGCATCAAGATTTTTGAATATATATTAAAAATCTGTTTGTTGGTGGGGTTTTTTGTGGTTGTTTTTTTTTGTTGTTTTGTTTTTTTTTTTTTTTTTTTWWTTAARAAAAAAARAAAAAAGGAAAGCAGGTTTTAAAGGTGATGTCCTAATGACTGCAGTGTAGCAGCTTTCTGGAAAAGCCAGTCTGAGATTTCAGAAATATACCAGGGTAATTGGAGGTGTTAGGACTGCCCTGGTTGTTAAAAGTGATAACACACAGGTAACCCAGGTGCGTGCATTGCTTGCATAAAATTCTCTTCACTCTCTGTCTTTGCTAATAAAATTAATGACATTTTAATTTGAAACAACCACATCAGAGGCATACCTAAATAGGTATATCATGATGTGATATACAGTATCTTGTACTATATTTTCTTGAAAACATGCTCAGCAACCTTGAAAAGCCATCTACCTCTGCTTATCACCACCTGGTCCTGCACACTTTTGAAAATATCGTTCACTGTTTTAAATTTATCTTTTTTCCTACCAGAGCTTAGGACTGTAGAAGTCCTCATAGGATCAAATCCAGCTTGCCACCAGGCCTGCCTGTGAGATGTTGATATCTTCAAGGGAATTTTCTTGATCTTATATTTGACAATAATCTCCATGAGCTACATATTTGAGACTAGTCTGTGAATTCTCAGTGATGTCCAGTGAAAGTTAACACTGCAAGTGCTTGAATTAGGCAATCCTGAAATTTCAAAGCCTGGAAGGGTTGGAAGCCAGACTGCACAGGAGTGATTTTTCAGCAGAGATTTATCATATTGCATATCTTCCAGCAAAGAGAAATTGCAGTACTCTAGAAAAAATTATGCTGGGTGGGACAGATCCTTTATTTATCTCTCTTTAACCTGCATTATTTACTTGTCTCTAGTAAAGCTGGCACGTTTGCTAAAGGCTCCACTGATCCCTTCCTCATCCCCTTTCCATCCTGTCCCCTTGAGGGGAAGATTTATTTTCTCCTTTAAACAGCAAGTCTAGGCCTTATACCTGCTGCATTAGCAAGAGATGAAATCCTTTATGTGTCCTGTATTTTTACAGAGTAGTGTAAGGATGGTTGATTTGACATTGGTTGTACAAATAAAATATGAACATTTTTCCAGTTTTTACAACTGTATATAATAAGCTCTCATATAACACTTCTTTTTCTCCAACAGGCCATGGAAATGTAGTATCATTATGGGTATTGTTATGCTTGTTTTCTAGCCTAGTAACACTGAAGTCCAGAGAAATGAGGTGACTTTCCCAAAGTCCCAGCCTACGTGGGATGAAGCAAAGGGTCCCTGTGTCATGCCCTACCTACTGATGTGGAGCTGATGCTATTATCTTGTTCTTTCTTCCTTTCTCTATCCTCTTTCTTACTCTAGGCGATAATTAGCTTTTCACTGAGTGACGCAGCTGCTTGTGATTAAAACACAAAGTTTAAAAACAGCACAGAGAAATATCAGTGCTACATGAAAGCACAACTCTGGTGACAGAAGTGTAATGAAAAGGCAGTAGCACTAACAGGATTGAGAGGTTTTCAAGAAACAAGGTTTGGAGTGATTGGCCAGAAACATTGATTCTGAGACCAAAATCAGGCTTTATAAATTCAGTAATTCTCCTCATTTTATAAAATGTCTGACTAAAGGGCTGGACTATGCAAGAGGATGCTGAAGACTTCTGACAAATCTCTACAAGATTGTGCATGCAGTGCAGAGCACATGAGACCATGACCTATGCAAACTCTCCTGTTAGAGCTGCAGTCAGTCCTTGGAGAGCCTGTTTATTCCTTGAAGCAGGAGAGGAGCCATTGATCTTCCTCAGTTTTTTTCAACCAGAACTCCCCTTTTTCTGTTCTTTTGGGATCTCACAATACCCACAATGTACAATACTTCTGGTGGGTAAGAAGGAGCACCTGGATCAGAATAACCTCAGAACTCTTGTAATACTGTATGCAACTTACTGTATGTATAAAGAAAAGCTCTCTAAACTTACAGTTTTAGTTATGTGTTACCCTAGAAAATAGAACTCCAGTTACTACAAATAACCAAACTTAATTAAAATAATTACAACCTCAAACTCTAAGTATCACCATAGCACTCTTTCTGGTGAGATTGCAACTTAGAGTCTGCCAAAAGTGTTAACCAGGAGATGAGGGATAAAACATTTTTTGTGATTCAAGTTATTCTACATCAAACATGCCTGTAATTTCTGTATTCAGATGCCGAAACAAAAAAAAGGTTTATTTTTCAGTGAGCATTATAGTCAAACGTTATTATAAAATGAACCATTTAATGTGCAGTAATAAGATACTGGTCCCCCGAAGTTAGTGGAGATCTGCAACACCAGTGATTCCCATTTCATGTGTTATGGAAGGACACATGAAGGCCCAAAACTGCTTATTTTGGGAGAGTCTTTGGAGAGAAAACTGCAGTCTTGGGAAAGAAGAAATTATTCCCAGGGGAAAAGATGTTTTAGAAGTAGAAAAAAACTTTTGCTCCTTTAATGCCTTAGGACCAGAAGCCTTGAAAAAAGCTTCCCTCTCCCCTGTTGGCCCGAAGAAGCTTTTTGGAGGAGCTAGCTCACCTGGGGCAGATTAGGGGTGTTGAGTGGGTGGGTGATTCTTCAGGAAAAATCTGAGCTTAGTCTGAGAATTGCTGAGGGGAAAAAAAGACCTTAGCCAGGATACAGGACTCAGGAGAAGGGCTGAGAAGATCCTTATCTTTGGTGAGGGGGTTAAAAGGTGGAGAGGTCAGGGTTGGAAATGTTCAGCCAAAGTAGGAGGACTATGAAGATCTCAAGGTGGACAACTCAGAAGGGTAACTGTATAGCTTGAGGAAAGGGCTATAAAAATCTTGAAAGGAAGCCAATTATAATTTAACAGTTGGATGGCTTTGAAGATAAGATGATAGTGGAACATTTCCTGGAGCACAAAAGGAGCTGCGGCAGGAAGCTGGAAGATAACGTAGGGTGGGATCCCCTGGGTTCTCTTCTCTAGTCCCTGCCATCCTCAATTCCATTTGAGAAATGCAATGAATCCTAACTTAAAAGCAGATAACATCTATATTATAACTTCTCATTTTTATTTTTACTATGATCCCTTTATTAGCTTGCTAAAAATTCCCTCTTCTAACTGTTGGGAACCACCTTCTAACTTCTAATTCTTCTGATTTCTAACCAAAATTTTCTCTCTGCCAGTTCTCTACTAGTCTGCATGCCCTTGTTCTTAAACTCAAACTGCTTTTAATACAAGTAGGTCTTTTCACCCAATGGGAGGAAAAACTTTTAACCCGAGGTTGGTTGGGCTTTTCATTTACAAGAGCAAACTAGCTAAGCTCTTTAGCTGCTGCTTGCCATGCAAGCTATATGTTCCCTCTATCACATAAGTTCCTGCTTCTGCTTGTTTTTCACTAATTCTTTCTTAAAATAGGAGGATGATAGTTTCCTCTAGTCTCCTAAATGAGATGTCAACAGCAACTTAACCACTTTTGTTAACAATTCCCTATGTGTGTCTAAATTAGTTCCTCCATTCATCCTAGGGTTGCATCACCTTTCTACAGCAGTGCCCCGCCAGCTCATGGTCATCCAGTGATAAAAAACTGTACATAGTTCCTCATCTTCAACTCTTTCCAAATGATGCATTTTGTGCTAATTGATTTGATTTCAGTCCCTATCTGTGATTCTTATTCTCAACCAGCTTTTGGTGTGATGTTTGTCATGTCTGTGTTGATACAAAACTTGGAGGTGTCACCAGCAGATTTTATCAAAAATTCCTATTTTTCATTTGTGAAAATATCAATTCATTCTGTGATTAAGCAAACTTGTCCTGAGGTGGCTGAACTCAAACTATGTTCTTTTCAGATTACATTTCCTGGCTTTCAAAACTGTTTCTTGCTTTCCCCCAGCACTTTCCTCTACAATCCTCAGTTACTATTGTCACTAGTAATTTCTCATAACAAGCAACTTACTGATATCCATGCAGATGAGGTATGTCCAGTTTTGTATCGAAAATCAATTATCAAAAAATACTTAGCACATTTTTCTTTTTCTTTTTTTTTTTTTTTTAATCTCCCCATGAAACTGAACACCAAGGATAACTCATTACTAAGAGTATTTGTTGTCAGGTTGTATCAGAGAGGTTTAGAGTTTCCCATAATAAATCATGACTCTGCGAAGGTCTGAATCTGGCCTTGGGCTCTATAGCATGACCATCAGAACTTGTACTTAGCCATTTTCCTCATAAACAGATCTTGTTATGTGTTTTGACTGTTTTCTCCATGTTCTCTCTTTTGTCTAATCTAATAATGACTTTGTCATCCCTAATATACAGTGACACTCCACCTCCTTTTATAACAGCTCCCATTTGCCATTATGTGCCCACTTCTTGATTGAAAACCTGTAAAATTTATCGACTGTTGCTGAATAGAACTGTTAAGGAAAACTTTCAGTTTTCCCATGCTTCTGAAAACATGCCTAATCGTTACAATAGCCTCGTAGCTGCAAACACAACAGGACACTCTCTCTTTCTAGGAGAGCTCACAGCTGAGACTGACGTAAAGAGGGAGGATTAGGACTTGCTGTACATGCAGAAAAGGTCAATAACGGAGCCAAGAGTTGAACTCTCAAATCCCTGTTGAGTGTTCTTTCTCCTCAAGTTTGTTGTGTATCAGGGGAAATATTAGTCACACCTGTACAGAGACACTGAGACATCTGGCCCGAACGAGGCATCTCTACTTCCAAGTTCTTTTACCAGTCTACCCCCAGACTGACTTCTTCAATATGACTCTGTCTTTTTTGACATTCGATCCTCCCTTCTTCTTCCTTTTGGCACTGCTTCAGTCACAATCCCTTGTACATTAGTTCAGTGCTGGATTTACCGAGCTTTTAAGTTGTGCAGGGAAACATTCCCTATAGACTTCTTATTCTTCACCTACACTCTTCCCCATCATTTTATATCTCTTCTTCCATCAAAAGCTGCATGAAAACAATTTTTTCTGAAGGGTSTCTGTTTTGTCTGCTAAATCCCTTCATATAAATTTAAATCTACAAGCGACTAATCCAAAACCAACAGGCGTCTTGTGAAAGTACACAGACAGAAAACAAATCTAACACTGACTGCATTGAGCATTGCCGGGCCAAGAAGCATATGTTTCTTCTCCAATCAATAACATTTTATATCTAAACTTATTTCAAAGTAATTAGAACAATAAAACGCATTAACTTAAACTCGTAAGCAGTCTCCTTTCCTGCCTGTATTTTAAGAAATAAAGTAGCATACTTTTCTGTTGTTGTTAAAAAATTATAGTTAAAAAAATAGGAAGGAAAATGTGCATTGAACATCTGGCTTTCGGTGAGGTCTTGCTCTCTCCTATTTTTTCCAGCTGTGTTGGCTATTTACTTTGATGGATCCTCACTCAAGCATCCCTGAAGATCATTTTCCTACTGATTGGATGTCCCTTGGTCATCTTCCCATTTTGAGAAGAGAAAGTAGGAGTGGATACCACACATGAACTTGGCTTAAATGGGACTAAACTGTCCCCTCCACTTTCAGGCACAGCTGGAATGAAGAACTTGAAAATATAAAAAAAAAACCCCAAACATAAAAAGCAAACAAAAACCCCCAGTCAGACAGCTATGTCTACTTACTCTGGAGAAACAGAGCTGTCTGAGTACCCTCAGCTATTTTTCAGAGCTCTGCACTCTCCTGATTGGGGCCAACCAGGAGGAAATGAAGCCAGGTTAAAGATTCATCAATAGCAGATTAAGAGAAATGTGGTCTGCTGGGCAAGGGACTGGAAAGGAAGGTGGTTTGTTTGTTTTTTTTTTTAACCTGTTAAGTGTTATCTCACTTCCCTGGTTTATCCTTATATAAATGACATCATGCTGTCCTCCAACTTTCTACTCAGTTCATGGAGTATCTCCCCGTATTCCCTTGCCCATGGCTGGCAGCACTTTTTCCAGTCTCGGAAAAGTTTCTCCTTAAAGGGTAGGACTGAATTAAAAAATATTAGTTACCCTAAGGTGGGAATAGCTGTTATGATAAGATTTTCCATAACTTTGGCTGAGATTTCCTAGGCAGAAATATGCATCCTACAGCACATGTGCACATATACAGTGAACATGACACATCTGGGAAGGGCTGTATAAAAAAGTACTGCTGACCTGGGGCTGCATAGTCAGACTTCAATAGGGTCTTTTGGGTTTACGTGGCATGCAGAGGTCATCAGCACAGTATGCATGCAGTCCTCTACACGTGTGCAGTAGAGACGTCTAGAAAAATGGCCTAAATCCTTTAATTCCAAATAGGATTTTACTTAAATTCTAGGTGGAAAATAGCACATATTTGGAAAATTTAGACATATGGTAATTGTACCTACTCTCCTTTAATCTGACTTCTGTAACAAAGGCCAAGAAAAATCATTGTTTCCTGTATGATAATTTCTGTTTGACCTATGGCATAACCTCTAAGAGTAGCAGCTTGTCTTGATCTGAATAGATGGATGATGCACCATCAGGATGTAAGTTGTTCCAATGGTTGTTCTTGTTAGAAACATTTATATACTTCTAAAACTGTATCTGCTGCATTAAATCTCATGGTAATTGTCTTTTGACATCGGTTTCTGCTAGCTGAGCTTATTTTGGAGAGCAAGTGACAGAAAATGCTTTCTGGCTGTATTAGAGGATGACAGCAGTGTTCTCAGCCTTAGTAGTGCACTGGGAAGGGTGTGTGTAATACAATACACCTCATTAAGTTAGGACTTCTTGTAGGGATGCCCTTATGGTCTGCCCTTGGCAAAATGGCCTGGATAACAATGGCTGTTAAGGCAACAGAGCCTGTATACATGACAGGCCAACGGGACACCCAAAACTGTCCAAAATCGATAACGTTGAAGAGGAAGCTGATTGGCAGGTGGATTAAATATTAACCAGGAAAATACAAAGGAATGGGTTGGGTTTTTTTTGAACAAAGGAGAAGTCAGCTCAAAAAGAAATAAGGATGAACATTTGTGATGTGGAGAGAGTCCTCGGAGAGGAAACCGCAGCAGCAGTTGGTTTGATACCTGGTTTGACACTGCCATGGGTTGCCCTACCAGTGTCACGGTGCTGCCCTGGCCAGACCCAGCGTCCTCCTGTGGGATGCTGCAAGGAGTCTACACCCAGCTGGTGGGGTGATGGGAAGGGGCAGCACGTGGGGACCCACATGCATGACCTCCTGGGGCTCTCCTGCCAGGTTGTGGGATCGGTGTGGGCACACACAGAGCAAGAGCGCCCACACCTCCAGCTGGAGGGGTGTACATGGCCAGAGGGGGGGTGTGCGTGCAACTGAGTGTGCGTCTGTGTTGCTATTAGTTACTGCTAGTTAGAGAAGTGGTTAGCAATGTATAGGTGTTTGCTAACAACTGGTGGTAAGTATGTAGTATTGTGATTTCTCTGTTGATTCTGAATGCACAGTTCACTGACTGCTGATTTCTGCCATTTAATAAATCAGTAGTCTGCTTTGATCTTGAGCTGGTTTTAAACCATGCTGAGCCATTTTTCTCTGCAACGCTTCTCTCTGCTTATGAGAATAAAAAGTCAAGATGGAAAAGAGCTGACATAATTGAACAAAAGCTGGATATCACACAGGTGACAGACTTCAGATGACTCTAAACTACATTTGGAGACTCTGAAGTATGCAGTGAAGTAATGCAGAGATAACAAACTTGCCTTTCCCCTCTACTGTCTTCTATTTAATTTGATTACACCATGCAGGGAGGAAAGTGTGCACCCAGCACTGTTACCTTATTTTTCTGCAACTTTTATATTTGAAATAAAATTCCTTGGCCTGTAGCCCTATTTTAATAACTTGGTTAAATGAATGAATGTGAAGAAAAAAACAGAATGAAGAAAAAAATGTAAAGTAAGCACAACAGTGACCAAGCAAGGACTCTTTTCCCTCTGTGACAGCCTGTACAAATAAAGTTCGTACTCAATGTGAGCAATACTTCACTGTTGTTGCTATCAGCTCCAAAAATCACAGACTCTGTGAATGAATCCTGTGGCACTGCTAGAGGGATACGGGATGTGTGTTTATGCCTTGCGAGGGTTTCCTGGGGCTGACGAGAGGCTGGAGTCCTGCAGGGGTTGCGGGAGCCAAGGCAGCTCCTCTGGCAGCAGGGACCTCAAAGCGCTTTCTTGCCCTTTTCCTATGGGAAAAGACAGGACTAGAAAGGGCAAATCTGAAATAGAGAGTGGAAAAACATTTCAAAAGCTGTGCACATCATGCCTAAAGCAGGCCAATGAATGCTGTTTTCTAGTAGAAAGCTTATGGAGGGCTGATAAAATGTTTTCACCCTGTATAGAGAAGGACTATTCAATAATTTGCTGTCGCAGAGTCTGTGATGGGTTTTACATACAGCAATATAGCTCAACAGTGAACTCTAACATGCTACTGTACAATTAAAATAATGAAGCAAAAAACCCAAATCAGCTAAAATCAGTGTTCAGCTTGGCTATGGACCAAGAACAAAGCAGAATTAATTCAAACCCAATGAAAAAAAAATGAGGGGGAAAATGTTTTATTCCACATGGATCAGCTGTGTATTTTATCTTAGTGTTGCATGATGCAAATTTATGATGGTTAAACTTCATCACATTTGACATTTTCAGCCTCATAATCATCACAAAATTTGGATGTATTTCCATATCCCATTATCTTGGCTTTACACTGGATAACACTTTTCTGGTTTTGCAATCTTGGCTTTAGCTGAGGTGGAAACACTGTACAGAGGTATGCTTGAAAAAGTGGTCAAGGAAATCTGATTTCTTGTTCCTTACATGAAGAGACAGCTTTAAGTCAACATTTCTTCTTCCATGAGAGCAACTTTATTTGCCATTATTCTAACATTATTCTAATATTGCCTATTTGTCTGTAAAAAGCTACCAGTCTGTTAAAGATGGCTGTTCCAAATTCACTTTTAAAATGCACAATTTAAGCTATCGGAAACAGTTCAGCCAACTCAGCTATATCATTACCTTCTCCCCCACCCCCAAGATCCAAATGAAGTAGTTATCAATTTTTCTTGAAACTTATTTAGTTTATTGTTTACCTCACTTGGCTTCATGGGTTTATAGTAGAACTGGAAGAGGATGTGCCCTCTGAAAGTGCCAGTTGCAAATCAAAGGATTTGGATAATAGCCTGGGAAGTGAAAAACTTGGACATATGGATACGCCCACATTACTTGGGTACAAATGCTGAAAGATGTCACGGGCTCCTTTTGAGGACCTGGGCAAGAATCTCTCCTCCACAGTTACAAGGTGATGAAATAAAAGAACAAGTTGGCACACCCCTCCTTTATAGGCATTTCATGTTTTAGGCACCACCTCATCCTGCTGTTACTGGTTTTGCTTTCCCGTCCGTAGATAACATTGTGCATCAAACTGTGTCCTGCTCTCCATACCAGATGGTCAGGTCCCACAGAGGGATTTGGGCTTGTAACCAATAATGACATTTCAGTGCAGCAGCAGCAGCAGCAGTGTGTGTCTTGTATTGTTAGACGCAGTGTAATATGGAGGAGTTGTTTATTATAAACTGAGGTCCCTGATGCCTGTTTTCAGTGATTGTCCAGGAGGGAAGGTTAAAGATCTCATGTGTTCCCTGTCTACCCTGCACCTCCATGATGTAAGAAAAGGTTCATTTAGTCAGTGTTCCTTTTCTCAAGAGAGCAGCCTTTTTGGCCAGTATTATCTATTCTTCTATAAAATGACCAGTCTGTTAGAGGTTTTGTTTGTAAAGTACACAGTGCAAGTTAGTCAGCAAACACAACTCTTGATTTTTCCCTCCTGAAGATCCAAGTGAAAATTACCTTATCAGCTTTGCATGAAGTGTGTTTAATTACACTGTTTCTTCACTCGGCTTGCAGATTTTTGGGTGAGACTTGGGAGAGCTTGTGCCTTGATGAATCAAATCTGGCCAAAGTGTGGATGGGAGAGGTTTATATACACATATTACGCTTGCTTTAGTTCAGGAACCAGTGCCCCTGGGGTCAGTGAAAAGGCTTTAGATAATGCTCTAAGGTCATGCATGCATGGACTGAATATGACCTTGGATTTTTATATGCTACCAGCTGGCTAGCAAGTTGTACACGCAATGTACAGCTTGAACGTTTCCTTGCAGAGGGTGCTCCACCCTCTCCCTTGCTCTGCTAGGACAAAACCTGGTGAGAACATGGGAAAGTATTATGTACAATGAAGGGAAGGACAAGAGGAGCCAGTGAAAAGGAAAATCACTAATTGGTATTTTGGCATGTAACGAAGATCTTCTGCATAGATTTTACATCTGTACAAAACAATAACTTCATTAATCCCTCTGAACTGTGTTCTGTATTGTTCTCATCTGTAGCTAAAACCTTTGCCTTTAGGAGTTAGTCCAAAAGATCAGAAGATTATTGTTGCATTATGGACTGTAGATTGTGCGTGTAGATTTATATGTTAAAATTGCCAAATTAATTGGTGTATTATTATTTTTTTAAATCTTAAATCTGGTGTTTGGTCTATGGCTTGGCATAATATCATGAGGTCCCTAAACACAAAAGAGAGTTCTTTGGAATGCAAAGTGCCTGAATACTGACGTCAGGTCATTGTGTTTCAGGTTGCAAACCAATATATCTTTTTGAATCGACCTGCATTTGAAAAAGAAGTGTTCAAAACTTTAATTGGCTTTAAATAAGTTTCTGTAACTGAGAGCAAATGACAATTTCATGACAGAAATTTCACCAAGTCCACACTGTTGGAACTGAAATGGTAAATGTCAGCAAAGATAAACTCTTTAATGTCTGTGTAACACAGCAACACTGGGGACATTAATGTACTGAAAGCAAACAATGATATTGTTGTTTCTTATCATATCTGGTTAGGGTACTTGGGAGAAAGACCTCAATCATTTTGCTCTTCTGCTTATAAGCAGAAGTGACTGCTTAGATAATAGCCTCTGGTTGTGACATCCCTTAGCAACGCATTGTGAAAATACAAACATGCTGCTTTATTAACTGTTCCACCTTAACTGTGTTTTAAGTGCATTTGGAGACTATATTCTCAGATAATTATGAAGGGGGAGATGCAAGATGCCACATCTGGCCATGAGGCACATGCTGCAGGAACCTGTCCTATTGGCATCATGACTGCAAAGTTTGGCAGAGTTTGGGAACTACTCACCCACGTGAGTGGGCTCTTTGCGTAGCATTCGATGTAAACCAGAGAGAAAACTACTGGCAATTTGCTGTGGTGATAAAGCGTCTGGAGAAGTGGGTGCAGAAGGCCAGGTAGCACGGCTTGTGTGCTAGGAAATGTGGACAGATGAAGGTGTTGCCTTGAAGGGTTTTGAGCAAGAGATCAGGTAGCAGCCCCAGGTCAGTAATGATGGCAATGGGCTGCCTGGGAAACCGGAGCCTGAACCAGACCTGCAGAGTCAGCAGTGCGTAACAGCATCAGCAACCACTCCACAGGGACAGCAGTGGTTGTAGGTGCTACTGACACTGTTCATTAATGTGAAGAATATTAGTCTGTATTTTCATATACATGGAATTGAGGACACTGTTATTGCTGGAGAACAACTTTCCCTTCCTCCCCTCCTGTTACCACGTTTTGGCGTGAATGCTGAGCTCCTCTGAAGGAGATAAACTTCTCCTCTGTTGAAAAGTGTGGTCCCCATTCCTGAGGATATTTTCTGCCTTCCAAATCGGGTTTAATGGGGAACTAATCAGTTAACATATTTTAACTGCAATGCAATAAGGAAGCGATATTTTTGATAGAAAGGTGGGCAAAATTCAGTTTTAGCTTTATGAGTGACTCCATTCCACTTTTCACAAACGGCAGCCCTGATAGCGATGCTGTAAAATGTTGTTTTGTTGTAAATTGATGGGAATGGCTGCACTGTGAATGTAGGAAGCTAAAATTAAGGGATTAGAGACATGGTACATGTTACACTGGATCCATTTATGGGGCAAAAGTCAAGAGGGTACTCTCTTGTTCTGTGGCAATTAAAAAAAACCCATATCCTTGAGTCTTTTTTAAAAAAAATTTGCAAAAAAAAATCATTACCAATTTGGTTTGATGCAGACTGTTGTTTCATTTGATTTACAACATTTTTAAGTGGAAGGTGGTGGTGGTTTGCATAATCAAAGGCACTGTGGAAACAGAGCCAAACCTAGAAGGGGAGCAGGAGGCCCCTCTGCCGCTGGTGTGGCGGAGGGGACTGGGGCAGAGTGTGATGGCACTCCCCGAGGAGGGGGCACCTCTGAGAAGCACCAGTTGCTGTCCTCACGCTCCCCAGAGGAACAAGCTGCCCCTTGGACGATTTCTCCATGCTATGGTCCCTTTCCTGGGGCAGGGGCAGCCAGCTCTGGACTCTTTCTTGAGAGAACGTGATTTAGTTTTGCCTGCACTCGGGAGAGTATTTCAGTACCCAAGAGCCAACTTCTGTCCACTGCCACGTACAAAAAATGGGTAATGGAGAAGGTAGTTTTGGAAGGTCCTTTTCACTCCTAAGCTTATGGATGGTGCCCCGTGGCCTCTGGCCTTTGGCCTCTCTGCCCCAGGAAAAGTGTGCAATTGCTGCGATTGCTGATTTTGCTCTTGAATCACAGCTGTAAACTGCAAAGTTTTATCTACTACTAAGTGAGTATAACAGTATTTCTCTTATTTTACAATCTAAAATATATCCACTCAGTTGCTACTTCTGCCTCAATCCTGTGTGCCGACCTTTACCAACGCATCAGACCTGTCCCATGCTGCGATTTTCTGCACATGGACACTGGTAGGGAACAGCTAATGGCCATACTGCCACATTTTGAGAGTCGTCCTTTGGATCGCTTCCTGAAGAGATCTTGTACAGAGAACAAGGCCAGGTTTGACAAGGCTTGAAGTAGAAACCTTTTTTTTCTATTAGAAAAAGCCAAACACAGGAAAGATGTGTTTTGATCTTTCAATAATTGTTTTTGGACTGAAATCGCAAAGGGTATTGTACTTTTTTTGTGCACAAGAGATTAAGTTTTCATTGTGATGTTTATAGAAGGAATTAGTTACATAAAGCACTTGATACATTAAAGTGTCTAATAATACTGGCTGCATTTCTCAGGAAGACACAGACCAGGATTTTCT
This sequence comes from Phoebastria nigripes, assembly GCA_035582835.1. Lineage (NCBI taxonomy): Eukaryota > Metazoa > Chordata > Aves > Procellariiformes > Diomedeidae > Phoebastria > Phoebastria nigripes. The sequence goes on along the minus strand of JAYKAV010003221.1, from coordinate 130,234 downwards.
AGAAGCTATAATACTTGTCCAAAATTTTAACTTTACAATCATGTAAATCTTGAACTGAGATCTACTGCTAGTTCCAATAGTATAGGATTAATCTCACTTTATTTTGGCTACCTACAAAGTACCTTTCCACACCTGGCTGTTGGTACCTGTGCAGTCCGTGCAGTGACCATATTCTTTCAGGGAACATTTCATCTGACCTATTGTGGTGTCTGCTTTACGATGAGATATTCTTGCTATTAACTAAAATGAATTTGACAGAGTAGTGCAAATGTAGCTATCAATTTTTGATCAGCCAAATCCCACTGTTAATGTTTTGTGACTGTCCTTTTCCTACTTAAGTTTAAAACAAACATCATTGGACCCCATCATCGACAGCCCCTTTAGTAGACTTTAAATGTAGCCCACCTCTCAGGCCTGCTTATCAAAGTTTGATGACATTTCTAAAATGTTTCAGACTTCTGTCTCTCTTGTCTTTTCAGTCTGTCTGTACTGACATTCATTTAGACAACATTATTGTTAGGCACATAGCACCCTCAGTTTCATTTCTACCTGTGACAGCAGAGAACCTTTTGAGAGTTCAGGAACTGTTGATTGCCATGACTAGCGCTGATGACTTTTCAAGGGTATTCTCAAAAATGGGGTAAACTTTGATACTGGCCTTCAAAGAGTGGGAAGGAAAAGATAGCTGGAAAAATAAATACAGCAAATTTCTTTATTCATTTGTATCCATATAGATGAAAATGAAAGTAATTCATGACAACCTGTGGTTTCCTTGTTACTGTCAAGTAATCTGAAAAAACAATAAAAGCAAGCAGAATCAGATGAAATAAACCCACTCTTTTATTCTAATAATCTATGTGTATGGTGTACTCATTGGAGGACTGTCAGAAAAGAGGAGCTTTCTTCACAGATGATGATCTCAGGCATTTTTACATCTTTATTACCCTTTTTTTGTAATTAATTCCCTGCAATTGCTAACATTGGAGGGAAAGCTGCATACTATGGAAATGCACTCATCTATTCAGCATCTATAAATGCAGACTTTATGAGTTTTGTCTGTACACACAAAAGATAATAAATGTCAAAGAGAACATGAACATGTTGGAGGACTAATAAGAAAATTAATTGCTGTATACATATATTCAGATAAAGGAGGTGAAATCCATCTAACCCAACATCTGCAGAGATTGTTTTAGCGTGGTAGCTAAAATTTAGCTTATATTGCTTGGTAGTGTTTCATCTAACTCTTCCCCTCACCACAACACACATATGCACATATGCATGCATGCACTCAGACACCCAAGGGTGACCCCATTTAGATGCTCCATTGCCTCCATTGCCTGCTTTGCTGAAGGGTCCCATCCATAGCGATGGTGGTGTAGGCATCTACTTACAGATGTCAAATTTACTTGTTTGCCAAACTGAGCCCATTATTTTCACTCATATCAGGACCATTTTTATCACACCTGTACATCCCTAAAATGATAACAAAGCTTCAATACCTGAATAAAGTGGTGACTCCCCTTTTGCTCTTAGGTTGGTTCTTGATCTAGGAGAAGCATGACCTGAGAGGGAGGGTAAGAACAGGCTTTTTGTGGGAATAGTAGGTTGCATTAGAACAGAGCTGCAATGGAAGAAGCTGTTAGATTCAGGATAGGTGTATCTGTGACAACCTAGCAAGCACCTTTGACCAGCAGAGAGAGTGAGGAACTGAAATAATTACCGTATAGTCTTTCCTTGAGCAGGTGTTTTCCTCTGGGGAGAGTTTGCAATGCACTTCTTTGACCCTGAACTTCCACTCTGGTGCCACTCCCCAGGAGAGATGTTTGAACATGGTGGACAAATGGGCCTGCACCCCTGGTAAAGCCGGGTAGAAGCTGTGGATGATCCGAGCCAAATCATGCTAATATCAACTCGAAAATAAATTACTCTAGTCTTGGAGTCTTCTGCACTGCATGTGCCCAGTGTCCTGACCAATGTGACTGAGTCCACTATTTGTAGTGTAAAACTGCAAAAAAATTTCTTTTAAGAAGTGCTGTGAAGTTATTTTTGCAGGGCTAGCCCTTGCTTTTATTTTAGATCCTTTTTTTTCAGTACAAAGGTAACTAGAGCTTGTCCCTGCTTGTAAGGCATGATTAAAGAAAAAGCTGAATGTAACACATCTCCTAGCCTGAGTTTCTTGACAGTGTGTTTTTAACCCATTATATAATTACTCTTTCTACACTACTATGTAGTAYGTAACAAGGTTGCAGGGGAACTACAGGCTTATTTATTAATCAGATATTTATTTCACACTTGTCCCAAATTTAACTGTTGCAGATATTGACAGCCTCTATTTGAGATACTTTAAAATTTTTTTTGGTCTTTTTTTTCCCTAAAAAAATACCTCCAAACTCCTGTAGTTCTCACATCACCCATCTAGACTTCTAGATTTCAACTTCACGCCTGCCAATTTGAAAGCAGACAACAGACTACTTGAAATGTGAAAAACAATTTTGTTCCTTATGAGCAAGAAATTGTTTTTTTCTCTATTCTAGGGAGATTGCTTTTTATTGATTTCAAACATATTCATATATAGTAGGGCCTTCTAAGGGGAGGAATAGCTGATGCTGATGAATTACCTGCAATGTATTAAGTAATAAATATAAAAAGAAGTAAGTTCTGGAAGATGTGCCAAGAACACAAACCACAGAGAGCATTCACATTTATAGGCTTAGTTATCTGTCCACATTTTTGAGGCCTCTACACCTGTGGTGTCATTCACACTACAAATGTGTCTATATCTGCCTATTTTATATTCTTCCAATACCCTTTCGAATGCAGTCATTATTGCACAGTCCGTGAAGTCTAGGCTTTGGGAGTAACTTTATGGTCCCTTTAGACTATTTTATATTTCTTTCTGAAGACATTTCAGACAACGTGTTGGCAAATGCCATGGCTGCCATTTTTGGCCAAGGTGGCATGGCTTGCCTAAAGGATACTGCCCCACCTTGGTCAAAAAAAGCCATGATGTTTTGGCAAGGTCTATAGTCTTCACTATGTAGCAGTCACGAAACAGAACCTGGAAGAGACTTTCCAGGGTGATGGTTTACCTGAAACCCTGTTTCTGCAGCCTGACCAAAGTTGCAGCCAGGGTCTCCGTAGACCCACTCATGATGGTCAGGAGCTGGAGACTCATCCTGCAGCTACTGAAGGATTGTTTACATGGGGAAATTGACTGGCAAATGCAGAGTGGAATAAGCTTCACCACTTGTACAATAAATACATCAAAGCACTCCCTGCATTCTCTGTATCTACAATAACCTTGGAATGAAAGTTATGTGCTGTGTTTTGTACTTCCCTTGCCAAGGGTAGGAGCCTTGCTTCTTCCCACAACAATGGCAAATTATAGAACAGATATTTCATCACATACGTGCTGCTTTTCTGCCTTTATTATCCCATTTCATCCTTCACTTTTCATAAAGAGGAAGAACGAATTAGCAACAAAGCAGTTGTAGACTGCCTTGGGAGAAATGTCTCCAAATAAATTATTGCTTCAGAAACTACAGGAAAAGCACTTCTTTCCAGTCACTGAGGATCTATGTGTATCTGTAAATATGCAATGTTGTTTCAGGTTAGTTAGTGACTCTGCATATTTATAAGATCTCAACAACTTCCATCTGAATTTCAACAATCTCTAACCCGCAGACATTTTAGCAAATAATTGCTCAAACCAGTGATTATATAGTGTACACACATTCCTGTGTTTAACTCCATCTTTACTCTAAGCAAAGAATCATCAAAACACTTCTTGAAACTCTTCAGTGTCAACTCATTACGAGCACAGGTAAGAGGAACAGTGTCAGTGCTTCAGCTGGCATCCCTAATCTAACCTCAAAAGAGGATTACAGTGCATTAGTGATATTTTTAATCATCTCTGTCTAACAGTTTAATTCATGTAAATAATTGTTTTGACTGTCAATTTCACAAAAACTGAGGAAAAACAGGGACTTTTCTTCCTTTCCTTTTTTGCCATGGCTTTGGATAATTTTATTCTGGGTTTGGATACTTGTCAAAATAGACCTTGAGCCAAAGCATAACAGTTTCAAAGCCTAACAAGTATGGAATGAACACAGCAATATCAACCCAACTACCTTACTGTAAGGAAGATTTTTTGAGAGTGTTCAGTATTTTCAGTTCCCAATAAAAACAAATGTTACCTCTAATTTGACATCTGTGACTATAAATGGTAATATTGTGAACAATATGTCCTAAGCCTCATAAACTGAGCTGAGGACCTTCATTTTCAGCAAACAAGGTAAAAAAAAGTAATGTTTCCCTTCTCTCAATATTTGTCCTCCCAAAGCTCTGTGTTGCAATTTATGTTTGGCTTATCTTCACACCCATGCAGAGTGATCTGGGTGCATTCCCACTATGATCTGGGAAAGAATTTAAATACCACGAAGGACACTTATGTGCAGCAGATGAATTTCCTCTTGTATCTTTGCTCCACTGATCAGACAAGCCAATTTAAAAGGGAAAAGGAGGCAGATACATAACATATGTGGTTTGCATCAATGTAAAAGTGATCAACAAGGAGAGGTAGGTCTGAGCTCAAATGTTCAGATCTGAGTCCAGAACGGCCACGTGGTTTGGAGAGTGTTCAGATCCCATACAGTCTTTCCCATAAGGAAATGGAGAATTCATGTGAGCTTAATGAATCTTCTCTCTGTCATACATTGTGCTTTGACTGAATACTCTTTTAAAAAAGTCCATGGCTTCTACATAACAGGGTAGTTGAAAGATATCTCAGATATGTCATGGATTGAAGAGATCACAGTAAACTGACTATGGATGAGTATAGAGGTTTTCTCATATTTGTTTCCCTGACTTCAATATAGTTTTGRGGGAAAGCTGAGATTATGTTCTGGGGCAATAACAGAGCTTTTTTCTTCTTTGGCTTGCCAGCTGGTTACAATGAAGCCTGCCTTTCCATATTGAATGTTATGCATTTACTGGGTTTACTGGCTAGTAACGAGAGTATTGTGAAAGTTCAGCTGACTCAGCACTTTTAGAGAGGTTTTTTTACAGACACTCTTAGTTGTTCAATACCAATATTTGTGGAAATAAAACAAAACTTGTCATGTTCTGCTATATTATTCTGTCCATTGCCCACTCTCTGCAGAAAGCTACTAGCTTCTCTGCATTTCCCAAAATCATGCTGGTTTTAGGGCACCTGGTTTTGGTTTTTGTTGAGACATTTGCTGCTGAACTGAGGACCACAGGAGAGGACAAAACACTGGAGTGATCCACAGGAAGCAGATTAAAATATTTTATGTCTAATGTAGTTCACTAGCTGAYTGTGTGGAAAAAAAGGATTGCAGGAGGAATAGTGGGAGAGATGATAAAATCTTGAGACACTGGAGAAGAGAAGTAACATCTTGCTCGAAAAAGAAAATGTGTAGTGATAGCTATTATAGGAGAGCTCAAAACGTARCCAAGAAATGGTAATGGTTTCCCTGAGCTGCACAGCAGATCCCATAGTGCAGGTAGGGCTGTAGTCCAAACTCATGGCAGATGTCCTCTTCCATGGTTCTGGATCCCAAAGGCTCATCGCCATCCTGCTCCAGACAGTCCTGCATGTGTAAGATCTGTGAAGGCACTGCTTGCCTGAGTGCTCTCAAAGATGGGAAAGTGTTGGCCTTTGTAAGGCCTCCATCAGTTACAACTGCAGCTAAAAAGAGCAATGGCCAGTGCTTACAGAGCAGCCTACTAGTGCTTAAAGTTAAGCAGTGAGAATTTCCTCATGTCCAGCACCTATTTTGCACAAATTCACRCAGAAGGTTTACAGTGAATCATGGAATTAAGTCCTACCTTTTCTTTGGTCCTGGTTCAACATTCAGCTCCAGGCCTTTTGTGGCTTTATCTATATGGCATGATGCAATTTGTATATGCAGAGACACCCGAGCTTGGGCTGAACTAACTGGGCTGCATTAACTATGCCTGCCAGAGAAAAATGCTGTTCTAAAGCAGCTAAAGCTAAGATAGCTTTTAATACTTGTATTTGGTATCTCTGAATGTCCTCTGCACTGTGCTTTCTCACACACTCTGTTTGGATTTTCAAGCTTTCCTCTTCAGTGACCTGAGGAGCTCCCCACTGCTTCCAGTTTGTCATCTCCACCAACTCCATTTCTTTACAGTGGTGTTCCCAGGTCTTCTTAGCACCTAAAACAGCTAAGAAGAAATCCTAGTGGCTAAAAGGGATGAAATCACACTTTAATTATTCCAAACTATGGAGTTATAATAGGCAATCTGGAAGGAGGAGGGAAAAGGTCAACTGGGAGACATTGTCTGTAGTAAGAAAATATTATAGCAATATTTCAGACATTTGGGTAGCTTATCTAGTTACTTTAKGATGATGGAGAGAGTCTACATTATATCAAATCAAATAAATTTCACTTCCATCTGGTCCGACAAAATATGTCATTTTCTTTCCCCACGACATCAGCCACAGATTGCAACACCACTGCTTGGAAACTGGAATAGCGTATATATAAAAAAACCAAGGGYTTCTCTCCAAAGATGCTCAGGATGGGACCCTTAGAATATGTGCACTTTGTATGGTTAGATCACGTGGGTACTAAGGTAGCTCCCGCCCTTGAATATGTTTGCTGTTGCTCAATGCAGGTCCTTCAGGAAATATAACTTTCTGCATGGGCGGTCCTCCGTGTACACTGTTAGTTCTGTACAAACCCCAAATCACTGGGTTTTCTATTGGTGCAGGAGGCTGGGGAGGGTTTACGCCATTGTACAAAATCGAAACAAAATTCCACTTTTAACACAAAAAGTGCAACAGAAAAAGAACAACACAAAAGATTTCCCTGCTGCGAACTATTACCAGGTGAGCTGTTTGTTTTACAACGATATCTTCATAGACTAGCCAGGTGGACCTCACAGATGAGGATCAATAAGGAAAAAAATCAGTTCATATAATTATTCTGCCGAGGTGCAGTTTATTGCCTCTTTGAGAACAYGGACATGGGGTACTTCCTTGGCTCTGTCTTCTCTGACCATAAAATCAGAGATTAGAGGGCATAGACTATAAATGTGTTTGTATTTGCACCCTGCAAAGATTTGAGGGTGATTTGTAGTTAATATTAGACGACTGTTTTTCCAAGTGGTAAACTGACAGGCTGACTGTGAGTCTGTTAAATTGGCTATTACTGTGGCTGTGGCATGCTATTTTTTATTAAGGGATTTCTAAAGCCTATACTAATTTTGCAAAGTACTAGAGAAGTAGGGCTGAAAACCAATAATTTCCTTAGCTTTTTGTTGAAACTATCATTAAAATGCRGAGGATAAATAAACCCTGCCTTCAGGCTAAAAAGTCTGGATTGCTGTCTGCCTGCGTTCTCTTTAAATCTGAAAGTAATTCTTCTACTTGAACTTCTATTTGATTTGATTAGTCATAGGGTTGGGKTTTTTTTTGGTTGATTTTGTTTTAGTAAACTGCTGTAGAAATTTTTTAAGCATGCTTGAGAGAGTTTTGGGACCAAATTCAGACTATGTGTAAGTGGACACTTCGCTGTGGGTCTGACCCTGGCCTGGGCAGCAGCACCATGAATCTCTGTCAGGCACTGAAAGATGTTCATGTCACACGTAACTATTTGGAGAGGTTTCTCCTCAAACTGTCTAGAGCACTCCAATACAGAGGCCAATGTCCCCAGTGCATTGGCCTCATTTACCGGAACTGCAATTTAGATATTAAAGGATTTCCTACAAAATATTCTTAATATTTAGGGTATCAGAAATTGTTATAATATTTGTATTCTTAATAATATTTATATTCTTAATATTTAGGATATTGGAATTTGTTATAAATACCCACTTGGCTGGAGAGAGAAGAAACCATTCTGGTGGGAGATGGGTCTGTATTTGTGAAGGTTATTCATAACAGCACTTCCTGAGAACATGCGTGGTTCCCGCTAATCCTGTTCAGTCGTGAGCTCCTTAAGGTATAAATGCTGATAGAAATCCTACTTGTTTTGGCTAGAAATACAATCACCTAGGATCAGAAACACGATGGGCAATTTTATCATTTGAAAATGTCATGTTGAATCAGCAACTCAGTGTAATAGAGTTAAGAAATGTTAATATGGTATGGTTTAGATTCACCTCACAAAGACAATTTCTAGGGTAAGGGTCAAGAATGAAAATATATGTATTGTAGTGGTATGGTTCCTGGACCAGGTCACACATTCTACATTTTTGGAAGTGTTCAGGTGACTGCCTTAAAATTGCATACATTTAAAAAGGGGATATCAGCTTGGTGACACACTCAGAAAGTGGCTCTTTCTCTTTGTCCTGCAATTTCCCATCTAAGGAATGAAGATTGCACTTTTCCACCTCTCTGTAAAACTACTTTAGGAGGCGCTCACATACCATTGTGGTTGAAGCTGTGGGATTACATAGATTGTAATTTCAGAAGACACCCTGGTTTTTCAATAGCATAAACCCAGATTCACCCAGATGGATTATTTTGGCTTCTGACATGCCTGCGAATACTCCTATGATAAAACCTTAACTTCTTTTGCTATTCTGTCTTAAATTATGGAGAAAAAATGTTTTTTAAATATAATTTGCTTCTTATAATGTATGCTACTCATTTCATTTTGCATTCTACTTAAAATAATCCAGAAAAAACAATTGGTCAACCATCAGTGGCTAAAACTACCCTGTCAGGAGRGCTTTAGATATTGCAGATCTGCTTAGGGCAGAGGGGCGACCTCTGATGACAGCGCTGTGCCCCCTCCAGCGGTATTCTCTGTCATTCTATGGATACTGTAACATGATGATTAACTTATTTTTACTGGGCAGTTGAACATGAATGTTAATTAATTTGAAAAGTTTTATCTGCAGCTTTCATTTTCTGTTTGTTTGTTTGTTTGTTTGTTTTGGTTTTG
>JAYKAV010003221.1:0-121286 GCA_035582835.1 Phoebastria nigripes | reverse complement strand
TTTTTTTTTTTTTTTTTTTTTTTTTTTTTTTTTTTTTTTTTTTTTTAATAACATACTGTGGGCCTATATGAAATTAAATGTCTCTTTAAGCTGATGATTTGTTGTCTTGAATATAGAGTAAAAAAAAGGCAAACATCCCTTGTTAACTTCTTCCTAAGCTGCTTAGTTTTGGTATAACAGGGCTATGTGGAAATTGATAACAAACATGAGCGGCCTGGGGCTGGTGGCCTGGGTCCTGCCTCCCATGCTCTGGTAAGGTCTGATCTTCTGATATGGAGCACAGAAGCAGCGTCTTTCTACTTTGGCAGGAAACACATTTGCAGTGCTTTGATTATTAACATGTGTTATAATCATAGAAATTTTAAATTATCTTGAAACAGAGATAATCCAGACACTAACACTGCATTCTTGGAAGACTCCGTGTTGAAGAGCTTCCATTTCTTCTGTAACCTCACAGTGTCCCCACATCAACCCCTGGGTTCCAATGAACATCACACCCAGCGTCTTTGTGTGGTATGTGAGACTTACCAGCATGGTCCACCCCCATTAACAGAGCTCAGAGTCCATTTTGATAAAATACAGAGAATACTAATGAACTAATTTGATCTCATTTGATCACAAAGTGCTACTTTTTGTTACTCCTATTATATTGTCCAATTACTGTGAAAAACCATAGTTGATTTTTTACACAAGGTTAATATTTCCAAATTATCCTAGAGATTAATCACAGCCCAAAAATTGTCACGTCTTGATTACTCATTATTACTTCTTAATATATGAGGAATCAATATTTTATCAACAAAGCTAACACATGAAGTAGAAAACAGCATTACTTAATGATACATATTTTTCTAGTTTACCTTAAACAAAATCTTTTCATTCTTAGTTAGAAAAAATATTTTATTGAATAAAGCCATTGTTTCATCTAGCTCAAAAGCCTGTCTTCAACAATGACAAATACCAGGTAATCAGCAGTGGTAATTGTAAATGAAGGAACATTATCTTCTAGTAAAGTTCCTCTCCAGCCAAGCAATAATTTAGGCTGGGGAAGAGAAAGTCTTTACTGGGCAGGGACCTTAAACAACTCCATCTGAAGCCACTGGAAATATTCTCAATGAATTAAGAGATGGTTTTACTGAGCCACTTAATTTATGCCCTAAAGTAGAGGGTTTGTTAAGCCTTATAATAATTATTATGGTTATCAAAACTGCAGGTACTGGCCTCAAATGTATAAACATTTTATCTTTGCCTGGATCTCAACAAATAACCTCTCAYACTAAAAAAGTGTCAGAACATTTGTAGGTTTTCATTAGCCTGGAAAAAAAAATGAAACCCTCTCAAGGAAGAGTACAAGGAAGTTCATGTGGATATTCTACTAGTTCTTCTAAATCAAGTATAAAAGTTTAAGAAATGAACACATGCCTAGTACTTGCTATACTCCCAGGGTTCATACATTGTCCTGGTTTCGTCTGGGATAAAGTTAATTTTCTTCCTAGTAGCTGGTATAGTGCTGTGTTTTGGATTTAGTATGAGAACAATGTTGATAACACACTGATGTTTTAGTTGTTGCTAAGTAGTGTTTACACTAGTCAAGGACTTTTCAGCTTCTCGTGCTCTACCGACTGAGAAGGTTGGAGATGCACAAGAAGCTGGGAGGGGGCACAGCCAGGACAGCTGACGCAAACTGGCCAAAGGGATATTCCATACCACATCCATCATATTTGAGAAGTTGTGGMAGTCCGGTGAAGTTCCCACTGACTGGAAAAGGGGAAACATAACCCCCATTTTTAAAAAGGGGAAAAAGGAAGACCCGGCGAACTACAGGCCAGTCAGTCTCACCTCTGTGCCTAAGAAGATCATGGAACAGATCCTCCTGGAAGCTATGCTAAGGGACATRGAGGACAGGGAGGTGATTCGAGACAGCCAGCATGGCTTCACCAAGGGAAAGTCCTACCTGACCAACCTWGTGGCCTGCTATGATGGAGTGACTACATCAGTGGACATGGGAAGGGCTACAGATGCCGTCTATCTGGACCTCTGTAAGGCGTTTGACACGGTCCCCCACAACATCCTTCTCTCTCAACTGGAGAGGTATGGATTTGATGGGTGGACTGTTCGGTGGACTGTTCGGAGGAATTGGTTGGATGGTTGCATCCAGAGGGTAGTGGTCAACGGCTCAATGTCCAGATGGAGGTTGGTGACTAGTGGTATCCCGCAGGGGTCCGTATTGGGACCGGTACTGTTTAATATCTTCATCAATGACATAGATGGTGGGATTGAGTGCACCCTCAGCAAGTTTGCAGATGACACCAAGCTGAGTGGTGCGGTCGACACGCCTGAGGGACGGGATGCCATCCAGAGGGACCTGGACAAGCTTGAGAAGTGGGCCTGTGTGAACCTCATGAGGTTCAAGAAGGCCAAGGGCAAGGTCCTGCACCTGKSTCGGGGCAAGCCCCGGTATCAATACAGGCTGGCGGATGAAGGGATTGAGAACAGCCCTGCCGAGAAGGACTTGGAGGTACTGGTGGATGAAAAGCTGGACGTGAACTGGCAATGTGCGCTCGCAGCCCAGAAGGCCAACTGTATCCTGGGCTGCATCAAAAGAAGCGTGGCCAGCAGGTCGAGGGAGGTGATTCTGCCCCTCTCCTCTGCTCTGGTGAGACCCCACCTGCAGTACTGCATCCAGCTCTGGAGCCCTCGGCACAAGACAGACATGGACCTGTTGGAGCGGGTCCAGAGGAGGGCCACGAAAATGATCAGGGGGATGGAACACCTCTCCTATGAAGAAAGGCTGAGAGAGTTGGGGTTGTTCAGCCTGGAGAAGAGAAGGCTCCAGGGAGACCTTATTGCAGCCTTTCAGTACTTAAAGGGGGCTTATAAGAAAGATGGTGGCAAACTTTTTATCAGGGCCTGTTGAGACAGGACAAGGGGTAATGGCTTTAAACTAAAAGAGGGTAGATTTAGACTAGACATAGGGAAGAAATTTTTTAYRCTGAGGGTGGTGAAACACTGGMMCAGGTTGCCCAGAGAGGTGGTAGATGCCCCATCCCTGGAAACATTCAAGGTCAGGTTGGATGKGGCTCTGAGCAACCTGATCGAGTTGAAGATGTCCCTGCCCACAGCAGGGGGKTTGGACTAGATGACCTTTAAAGGTCCCTTCCAACCCAAACTATTCTATGATTCTATGATTCTATGATTCTATGTCATGCTCCATATATAAACTGGGGGGAGTTGGCTGGGGGGTGGCGACCGCTGCTCAGGAACTGGCTGGGCATCAGTCGGCGGGTGATGAGCAATTGCATTGTGCATCACTTATTTTGTATATTGTTTTATCATTATTATTATTACTATTTTCCCTTCCTTTTTTGTCCTATTAAACTGTCTTTATTTCAACCCACAAATTTTACTCTTTTTTTTCCCAACTCTCTCCCCCATCCCACTGTGGTAGGGAGTGAACAAACAGCTGTGTGGTGTTCAGCTGCCTGCCGGGTTAAACCACAACCCAATTGCTCTCTGAAAAGAGCTATTAAAAATAATTAAACTCATCTAAGAGGACCCTTGTGATCCTTACAAGTGACTGTGTAAAGAGAAGCACTTTTAAAATATTAACTGTTACATACAGCCCAACCACTTCAGCTAATATTTTGCTTCCTTTTTTATGCATATGCACCACTGAATCCTCCTCTGAATCTGTGATAATAGGGATTGTATCGTCACTTCTCTGATAACAGGCTGTGCACGGAAGCTGCAGTTGGAAAGGGAAATTGCACAATATGGCTGTTTATTCAAAGCAAGTAAACGTGTCCCAGAATAGTTCAATTTCTAATGAAAATCTTTCTAGGTACAAAGGCCTGGCTTGGCTGCCCCTTTGTCTGCAGCTCCCAGTGTATACAGGTGTCTCCAATTCAATTGCTTGGTGCAGGACTTATTAATAATGGTTGGAAACTTTTGTATTTGGAAGATGAATAGTATCTCAAAAGCAGAGTGCCAGCACTGATGAGCACCAGAACTTTATGGATAGTACTTTTAATGAACTCATTAATAAAGGATTTGAAGTGCTTTGCCTGCTAAGTGTGCTACATTGCAGATGAGAATATTCCCACTTTTCCTGGCCAAATGTAGAGGACTGTCTTGATTTCAGAAATGTGTCATCATCACTTTTCCTGCCTCTCTGCAGTCTTCACCCAGAGATGGACTAAAGCAGTATGATGGCTAGTTTGGAGGAACCTGATTTTTAGATGCATGTCCCTCTGGCTCCCCAAGACTGGGGTAGGTCCCCGCAGGCTACTTGTTCGGGGGGCTCTGGCCAGCGGTGTGGTGCAGAACAGCACAGACCTAACGCTTTCAGACTGGTCAAGGAAGAAGCAAGGCAGTAACTAACAGCATCAATTGAGAAGGGATTTTTAACTGCAGTTTTGGCTTTTAGCACCTGAAGTCTACCTAGCTCCTGCTTTAGACACCCAAGTCTCACTTCAGACCTTTCCCTAAATTTCTTTCATATTTAGAAGCAAAATATGATGGCTGAGTAAAACCCATGTTGCTGGCTCAGGTATCAATTCCTTTAAATATTTGGTTACATGGTGTCTGCCCCTAAAGAAATCTGATTTGTACTCTGGTATTTTTCACTCTGCCACAGCCATTAGAAGTAAAAGGCAGCCTAAACCTCAGAATTTAACCTGGAACCTTTTAGAAAAGGAAATTTGGATTTATTCCACTGGAATTAGGACAAAACCAGGTATTGAGATCAGTTGGACTGCAAAACCTGCCAAAGTTAGGGTGTGTTGAGAATGGTAGTTCACACTCAGACAAGTTTCTTATCACGAATTATTCATGGGACTGGACTATTAAGAAGATTCTGATTCTTTTCTTTAAGACATGTAACTTCAAGAATGAAATTACAGAAACTTTCAGTGCTTACAAGGTCTGACTATCCCTCAGACAAGATTTTTTCTTTTCTTTTAAAGCTTAAGTTAATTAAGTCTTTTGAGAATCTGGTGGCTTTTAATGGTGCTTAAATGGAAGCTGATGCTTTTGTAAGAGGTCTTTTACAGCGAGGCAAAAAGCACAGGATATGGAGCAAGAAATGGTTAGGTTCTGATTTTAACYGTGTCCTAAAATGTATGAACTCTCTGGGCTGGGCTAAAATGAAACTGGAAATCTAGGATGGGATCTGGCTCTAATGTACATGATTTTAGGCACCTAAGTTTGGCAGACAGCCTTGCTCTGGGGGCTGGCAGACCTTTCCTCCTCTGCTGGCTATAAAGGTCACATAGGCACTCACTTCAGGCCTAACTTTCAGATAGCTGAGAGAGACAGATTTCTCATTAATTTAGAGCAATAGCCCTTGAAACCTTCCAGATACTGAATTTATGACTTCCCAATTATTTTTTGATCTGCAAGCAAAGCAATRTATATAGAAATATATATGAAAGAAAACATGTTCTGTCCAAAGGCACGTTTCCTATGTCAGAGACAATGCCAGCTCTACAAAAGAGCATTGCAGATTAATGTGTCAATGGTATAAACCTTAAATGGAGATTTGCATTCCTGACCTCATAGGTCGGAAGCCTCTTGTCACTGGTGACCAGGCTGTGGAAGCTGCATTCTGAAGCGAGGGAAAAATTGGTGTGGGGTTTTTTTTACAAAAAAGAAAAAGAAGAAAAAAAAGAACTGAACATGCATAAAAGACTTCTTCTGCAAGGTCATATGCTGACTCTGAGTACTTACAAACTTCTGTCCTGTATTTGAAAGAGCCCTGTGCTGAAGGARGTACTAGACCCTCGTGCATGCAAACTCTATTTACAGGCTTTTCCTAAGCAAGTAGTCTGCTTTGTGAAAAGTGGTTGGTCAGTGGTTAACTTTCTCATTATCTTTGAAAGAGACCAGATCTGCCGAATTAAACTCTGACCTGCTGAGATAATCACGTTGAACTGGAAGGGGACTGTACCCTTAAAAACCTCCTGCAGCTAAAGGAACAGCTCTTGCGTGAGGCGGTGGCTGGCAACCAAAGTGGGGGGTGCCCTTAGGAGACCAGGAGGGCCATTAATTGTGGAGCGATTGCAGTATGCTTAGATGACCTGTAACTTACTCCTGCAGCATGCAACAGATGTGTACAATATCCCCCTATAATCACACACTGTGTTGTGGGCTACTCACACATGCACAATATCAAGACATACTGTAGATATCTGCAATCCGTGAGCTGATCATATCACTAATTTTGAGACTGCTCATCCACTCTGTTTTTTTCATCAAACATTGTTTCTGGACTTGCCTCCTGGCGGTGGTTCTTTACTTTCTGTTTTAGACCTCCAGCTCTAGTAGCTTCATTTAAGGATCATTTCACCAGAGGAAGAAGTATTAGGTTTCTGTGTAAGCTATTAGGAATTGGCTTTAGCTGAAGCTGTGAGAGGAATATGGAAAGTACGGGTTGTGGAAGCTGACTGCAATGATTCCCTCGTGGCGGTGAAGAGGTGATAACAACAGATAAAAAGTGGTCCAGAAACAATGAACAATGGACTGGGAGGTGCCTTCAGAATTGGAGAGCAAACAGCTGCTTGTTTAATTCACTGCACTTGTGTTTTTGTATCCTTTTCCTGTGCAGAAAAAAAAAGTCATTAGCATAGGTCTCCTGCAAACTACCAAGAAGG
Organism: Phoebastria nigripes; assembly: GCA_035582835.1. Taxonomy (NCBI): domain Eukaryota; kingdom Metazoa; phylum Chordata; class Aves; order Procellariiformes; family Diomedeidae; genus Phoebastria; species Phoebastria nigripes. The sequence goes on along the minus strand of JAYKAV010003221.1, from coordinate 114,636 downwards.
TCTGGAATATGCCTCTCTGCATGTGCCAGGTGAATTCCCCTTCTGCAGGGAACGAAGTGGGAATAAAACGGCCTCCTCTTCTCCTCCTCTAGCTGTGAAGGGCCAAGGAGCAATTGTGATATCTGAAATATGTTCCCTCAGTCAACAGAAATATGGGCATGAGATGTGAAAGCAGGAGACATCTTACCAAACTCAAAACTGAGTGTATTTGTGTTCGGTTCTTCAGATGTTCCTCTGGAAAAATCATGCAAGACTCTTGCAAAACAAACAGCATTGCTAGTTTAAATCAATATTCTCTCAGTTCTTGACACTTCATGAATACCCAAGGGAGGAGGTGAACTGTGCTGGCCACCTCCCTGGCACAGTCCACACTGCCTTGGCAGGCGTTCCCCCGTCAATGCAGACAGTGAAGGACAGCCTGTACCACCTTGCCTTCTGAGGGCTTTTCTCATGAATTGCCCTCAGGGGATCCCCATGGCAGCTGCTGCACAGAAGCCACCAGCGCACTCCATTTTTATCACTACTAAGGGCAAATTCCCTTGCAGGTTTGTGCTTGGCAGGGTGCCACTCGTTGACTCAACGCCACTGTTTCAGCACATGGTTCTGCTGCTGTTTCTTTACAGCACGTGTGTGGACAGTGTACGTATTTGGATCCTTTCTGTTCCTTAGCTTTTGATCATATAAATCATTATTTTGTACTTGTTGAGATTTTCAACTTCTATCAGTAATTGCAGTGGTATAATGAGATAATCGATAGCCAGATCTCTTTTGTTTTAACTCAAATTTATGGCCAGTTATCTACAGCATCTCTCAATTCCTTTTTGGTACAAATCCCTTTGCTTAGACTTGGGCCAAAAGTATTTTTTTTCTGGAAAGCATTGAGAGAAATGGTCCTGGCTGCCTCTTTTGACAAAAGGTAATTGGAAGATATAAGATTTCTCACTTTACTAAAAGGTATCCAACTTTTTGACAACTCTTTTTGATTTTGATGAACTTTGAAAGGATAATCTTTATTCAACTTCATTTATATCCAGCCATTGCTATTGTTTGCACTCTGTATGAGATACCCACTTACTTGGTCAGCTCCAAAAGTGGTTATTGTGAGGAAATGCTTTTGTGGAACATACTTACACATTAACTTATTCTGTTTAGTTACAAGTGAATGTCTCAAAAATACTGGAGTTTTATTGATTTTTTTTTTTTTTTTCCTTTTCTCCCCTCCCAGTTTTTCTTTTGGGGGAAAAAAAAAAGTATTTTTAATTTTTTCAATTTTGCTACACCAGAGGAAAACTTGGGGGGGTGGAGAGGGGGCAGGAATTTCCACTTCATACAGAAAGATATTTCTTTACAAATCAAATTCGAATTTGGCTTCAGCCCCTGCAGAAACCTTGACCAAATTCCCATATGAGATGTTTGGATCAGATTTTAAAATTCCCCCTAAGAATATAGCTTTTACACATCAATACTCAGGTTTCAAGAAACATCACTTTGTCTACCTCATTTCAAAACAGAAAGTTGTATGCAGACACCTGGAAAATATTATTTCCAAAATGACACAGAACTGGAAAAACTTATCATTCTGTACTCAGAGAACTTCTTTTTGTCTTAAGTGGACAACAATTTTTGTTTCCGTTACCATTAAATTATACCTGTGTGATGAGCAAACCTAATTGTTCCAAAATAAATCAGCAGAATAAAAGGGGAGATTAGAACAATAGCTAACAAGACAGCTGAAACCTTACAAAACAAATCTGGTTTTTATCTCCTGTAATGCTTCTCTCTGTCATTCCTGCCATACACCATTGTCTGCTGTCATCGCTTACCACCTTGTGTCTTTTTTGGATTGTGAAGTACATAGGGCTGGGACCTGTCTTTAAAATTTTGCAGGCTGCCATGGATATCAGTGGTTCCGTATAAATATGGCAATATATTTGTGGCTGCCTGTACCTTCACAGTTGTTACTATGGTACACCCAGGCTATCTCCGTATACCCTGTGACTTTAAAAGCACAGCACCTAACAACAGTAACAGCTGAGGAAAATAATCCCTATTCACTCACCTGTCAGGGCTGACCTCGCCAGCTGGACAAATCCAGTCCCATCCAGTAGAGATATTTGTACACCCATCACAGTTATTAAAATATTATACAATAAAAAAGTATCCCTATAAATTGTAATTCGTATGTATGTATAGTAGCCATTCCTTTGAGTGAAAATACAAAATGGGCAATTTCAGGTCATGAACAAAAAAGCCAGTAGTGCTAAATACACAAAACTGAACTACAAGGCCTGGGAATGTAACCTAATAAATGAATAATAAAACAGCCAGACAGATAAGAAGGGCTTTTTCTCAGAGCTCTGCAACTCACACAACTTAATCTTTGTAAGGGAGGAAAGTGTTGCAAATGCTGCCTAATATTTTTCTGAAGCTCATGTCCTCTGCAAAAAACCTAGCAACCATGCTGAAATGATTAGAGTGATTGTACCATGAAATGGCTTGGATTTGCTCATCTGGCTTCAAGTTCAGAGGAATGACCAACAAGCTGACTTATGTTCTTAACAGTGTAGACCCAGAAGGGTTCGAGCAGATGTTGCAGGCTTACTCCAGGCAAATACATGAAGTTTTGTGGTTTCTCTTAAGTGTTTGCTAATATCTACCACATTGCAAAGTCAAATGTCCTTTCTCAACAGAGCTGACTATTCATAATACAATACAGATGATTTAATCTGTGGTTAGGACTTTCCATTTCTACTAGAGCTGTGTAAAGTCTGTACTGCTCAAACCTACATTATATTGACATACAAAACAAAAAAAGGCCAAAAATCCCAATCAGTTCCAAACCCTCAAACTCTGACAGTTCACACCTCTGCGGCTGGGTTATGTTGTGATGCTGTCTATGATCCCGTGCACATCTGTGTGCTACTATGACATCGCTCCTTCAAGTCCATAACWGAATGAAGTGGGAGGGTTTTTAGAAAAGTTTTTGAAGAAATTAGAGGTGAGTATATTTTCAGAACTACAGGCTTGTAGTTGTTGTTCTTGACTGTACTTGATTCTGTCACTTGCATCAAAATGTTCATCCACACTCCTCTCTTACTTGTGACTCTCTTACACAAAAAATAAGTTAACTTTTCATGTCGAAAATACTATTTGAAATTCACTACCAGGTAAAGTAGTTTTAATACGATCGTTATTTCTTTCAAAGCTAATCTCAATTCTCTTTGCAGTCTTGACCACACTGAAATCCTGAAGAGATTTCTGTTGTTTGGTTTTGGTTTTTTTTTCTCCCAGAAAAGGGTTTTATTCCAAAAATGTGAAGTTCCTGAAGAACTCAGATGAGTCCCTTTTGAGTTTGGTGAGTGCTTTTGGGCAAAAGCATTGGGTGATAGAAGATTTAGAAAACTCTAAACAATTTGTTTTGACATCTTTAAAAAAAGACATTTAATTGTTTTTGCTTGAAAAACTGTTTTCATTAATAAATGAAGACAGAAGCCTGAGAGATTTGAGACTCACAAACAATACTTTTGTGTCAGAAGAAATACCTCTGCTGACAAAAAATGTATTCTGAGTTTTTGTTGGTTTAGTAAAACAAACAATGGGTTTTGGTTGACTGGAGATTATTTTCTTTTTTATTTTTTCTCAGTTTCGACAGAGAACCAAAAAAAAAATCAATTTCATACATAGCACTACTCCTGAGTAACTCCCAGATCGAGACAGAATGAAACAAAGCTTATATCTTGGTTGAAACACTGGCCCCTTTGAAATCAATGGCAGAATTCCCATTAATTTCACTGGGGTCAGGCTTTCACCTTCATCTTTAACTTACAGCTCAGTTTTCCTTCATTATACATTGCAGAAGTGAAGGAGGCTTCTTTCTGGTCAAATCACTGCTAGTGAATCTGTCCCAAGAGAAAAATGCAATACACACTTCTCCTTTCTGTCCTAAAAGAGCACTGGAAAAAGTACATTTCTCCAACTTTTATAATGTATATGGGCGTTTTCAAATGTATCTTAATGTCTTTGTCTATAGTAAACCCTGTTTAAGATGTTAATAATTTTTGACAAGCACTTCCCTTGTGTCTGGATTTTGAAAGGAAAACCTAGAGCATAAAATGGCCTTGTTCTAGTCATGCAGTGGATTGAAACCAGCAGAAGCTGATAGCAAACAGCTTTTCTCAAAATGTAAGTTCAGTTTTCTTTCCCATGGATTTCTACTTTGCCTTTTGCTGAAAGCTGGCAACACTGTTTAAAAAGACAGAACAAAAATCAAACTCAGAAATCTCCCTGAAACACTAATGCATTGTCCAATTATTATTTTTTTCATCAGCTGTACTTTCTCCCTGACATCCAAACAGCAAGGAAAGAAAATTTTTCTTATAAAAAAAATCTTCAGAGAGCTTTGTTTAGAGCATGGAGCAAAACAGAGGACTCCCAAAGGAGGAGCCTGCACCCTGGAGGGTCAGAGCAGCTATTTCCCATTCCAGGGCAGCCCAGCATTACACACCTCCAGTTCCTTCTGTTTGAGTCAATGGCAAGTCATAGGAAATACGCACTTTTCACCCATGTATGAGAATAAAGCARCATTAATTGGATCACTTTTTTATTTATACGCAGCTTCAAGGCTGTGGCCTATCTGAAAGCTTTTGGAAATTCAGCTATTTTTATGACAGAGTTGGGGATGCGATGAGTTACCTTGGGCTAACAAGTCATCACATATCGGCAAGCCATGGTAGCTGACCATGTGCTCTTTGTTACTGGAACTTGACTGCATATCTGAGTCCTTGGATGCCTAAAAATAAGTGTTAGTGTTGTGTGTCTTCCTATCTYACAAAACATATTGTTGTGGGAAAGCAAAACACTTCAGATTCACCTGATTAAGAAAGGGCATCTCCAATGCAGCAGGTACATTTGAGAGAGTCGCTCTAGTCTTCTGTAAACAGCAGAGAGTTAGTCAGTGTGGTCAATGGGGGCAGAGTGGGATTCATCTCGTCCTAACCTGAACACCTGCAAATGACAAGGCAGCCCGTCCTAGTCTGCAGTGACAATGTTGATGGTCATGAAAGCTGAGACTCCTTGCACTCATCTAGACACCTACCTCTGGGTACCCTCCGAACTTGGGGAAGATTTCTTCACTTTCATTTTGTCTGCTGGTGTTCTCCAAGGTAAAACTTAAATTAGGTCTAGACATTTATCTTGTTTTGAACATGTTAYCCATATAATCATGGATTTCACCGATTTTCTACTGCTGTTATATGTAAATTGTTCAGGTCTTGCCTGTACTGAATTTGTTTTTCCTTTACTCATGGTAATATGTGTTTATGTTTTTAAGTAAAATCTCTTGCTGCTTGTGATTGGAGACTCCCCAGGGAGGCAAAGCTGATAACAGCTCTCACCTTAAACCAAATTARGAACATAAGTTTCTAACACATTGTTAAAAAAAACAAGGAAGCAAATAAGAAAAAACTGTGAAGAGGAAGTGAAATTATAACTTCAGGTTGAATGACAAAGATCATGAATTTATTGATGAAAACACAAGGATCGTGTTCAGGCATTGTGCTATAAATGCTAAGAGGGCACAAGACATCCTGCAATGAGAGAGAAAACAGTTACAGGACTGAGCAGAACATTTCTTTAAGATTGCATATTAAAGGAACAGTTTTAGTTTTGCTACAAGTCCCAGATTTAAAAGTGTATATACATTCTCTACCACATATTTCCTCCTCCCTTCCTGCTGGACCAGCCTATCTCTTCTGCCCCTTTTCTGCTGCAGCAGTGGCCGGGCTTTTCCTTTTCACTTGCTTTGGCAGCTGCAGTCCCACCCTCATCTCAGCACTGAGCGCACACAGTGATTACATATGTCTATTGCAAATGATCATTTTCCCTTCTGCCTCCCAGCTACAAATTCCCATCACAGTATACCCCTCTTTAAATCTCTCCTTTATTGAGTTTCATCAGCATAAGGCCATTGTTAATACATCTGTTTGAAATAAAAAATAATTTCCCCGTGTCTGCCACCTCCTCTCCACTACAGAGTCTCACCCGATCCCAGGTTCCAGCCGTGATTAACCGGCACACATGTGTTTCAAATAAAAGCTATCTTCTCTTCACACACACCCCCTCCCTCTCCCAGCTGTAGACTTCCCTACTGCGTTATCCTCATTTGTAACTCTTCTGCCTTGTTTTCAGCCATGCTCTCTCATCGGTGTCTTAATATTTGCTTATGGATATGTTTAGCACCTTTCTTTCAAAGAAGCAGCTCTAAAAGAGATAAATAAATATCACAGTCTTCATTTTAGATGGGGAAGCTAAAGTCTGCAGAGTTGGAGAAATTTGCCGCCTGCTCCAGAGGGGGCACAGCAGGCTTGGGAATGGCACCTGGGACCAGATTCTCAACTGGTGTAAACTGGAGCTGGAAATCAAGATCTTTGGGCTAATGGGCATGTGCCCTTGTGCTGGATTGTTCTTCCTCCCTTTTCAAAGATTTTACTCTTTTCAGAGATAGGCGTCTTTGGGAAGCATTACTTCCCTGTGGTTTATATATTAGACTTACAGTGGGTTAGGGAAGCAGTGGGTTTCAGACCTACAGGCACGTCATTTCAGCTGTGCCTGCTATTCAATGGCCAGAGATAGTCTTAAATTTGTGGAAGATTAGGGCATGGGCCCATCCTTGCTCCCATCTGCATAGCAGATGGCTTGTGCATGTCCCTAGTTTAACCCAGTGGGGCTCTGGGTAATTACCCTGGATGCTCGTGCCTGTTACTGCAATTATTCACACCCAAACTATGTTTCGGTCTACTATGCAAAAGCTCTCAACACTGAACTACTTTCCCTTCCTTTGGCTGTGCTGCTATGAACATAACCAGAACATGACGGTGCAGACAGTCCTTACGCTTCCCCGTGTTTATATTGTATCCCATAGCTGGTATTGCCAACCCCAGCTACTTAAAAATTGCAAGTTGTCCTCCAAAGCATTACCAACACAAAAGAATTAATTAGCAAACAGTTGTGCGTGTTTTCTGACTTCTTGCCTCTTGAGTCAAGATTTCCAGCTTTCCTGTGATTGTAGTGTCTAGAAATGTAAATWTTTTTTTAATTCTTTCTGTAAATGAAAGCTAGAATTCCAATTTAATCTCTTGGTTTGGGAAGGTGGTGCTTTAGGAAGGAAGCACACCCATTGTCATGAGTCTCACTAAATACGTAGAAGAGTTGGGAACATGTTGCAAGACTTAACTCCAAAGGAAAATTTGGAGAAATTCCACCAGAGGTGAAAGTTGCTGGTCATTTGTGTCACTTGCTAAATGTCACTTCCTAAATGACAGCAAAACCAGTGAAGAAAACCAGTCAGAGCTTGGTGCTATTTTCTTTCTAAAACATTGTTTTGAATAAAAATGTCTGCAGTATTGACAAGTGTTTTGTGTCTTAAATCATTTCTCTATTGTGAAATAAGGGTATTTAATTTTAAAATAATTTCCCACAACAGAAAAAGGACTGTGGGGAGGACAGTTAACATGAAGTAGATAGACAGCTAGGAGCACTGTATCAGAAAAAGATCTTTCTGACTATATTGGTAGAAATGTATGTGGGTTTCCTGATTTTGCTTTTATTTTGTTTATGACCTTTGTGGTAGACAGACTTACAAGAATTAAAATATTTAAATATTAAGGAGTTGAATTTAGAGACAATTTGTCTGATCTCACAAAAACCTGGAACAACTCAGAAAACCTGTCCAAAAATTGCAACAATACTTCTGCAAAATATTTTCTTGATCCTCTGCAAAAACATAGTAGCACAGGTATTTTACAATGGTGAAATCATAGACCAGAATTGAGGGAATGTTTGAATGAAGATACGTAATTTTCTGGTTAAGACTCCAAACCAAAAGGACACTGAAAGAGTTCTATTAAATGTTGAAGCCTGTATATGTTTTCATAGACAGCCTCTGTATCTAACATTTGATTTCTGTAAACATGATAAACCATAAAGTGAAAGAATATAGAAGGAGATTTTGGATACAACAAAATCCCTTAATTGGAGAAGTTAAAACCAGACAATTAGCCCAGCTTTCATATAAAGCTGCAATCTCCAGCCTAAGACATACTGGCCATTTGTTTCCTGTAAGACCATCTTGACATTGCTTGTTCACCAAGAAGTAGAAAAGTTAAAGCAAGGCTGGCAGGGAGAGTAAGGTGAGATGTATCTGCTCAGCCCAGACCTCTCAAACCAGTTTTACTGAAAGCCTGAGGCAATCCCAGGTAGCAGTGATAAATGTCTGGCACCATTAGAGCATGCGAATTGGTGTAGACTGTGGGTCTAGAGAAATGGAAACAGCCGATGTCTTTATGGCATGGACTTGGAAAACAAAAAGAAGGAACAACAGTCAGCTCCCTCCCTCTTTAAAAAAAAGAGAAGGTGCTATTGGGAAAGTGGAAGTTCGCTTCCACAAATGATTGTTATAAAAAAGGAGTATCTTAAATTGGGACCTAATTTGAACACTCCTTAGGCTGGATCTGTCCCTATGGCCTGAAACAAACGGATAAACTGTTTGTCTGAAGCAGCAGAACTTGACTTACCTCTCTCACTCCTCCACACTCTCCTGCCCAATTGACCTAAAATGCCATGGGTGTCTCCGAGRGCACATTGTGATGGAAGAGAGACCAAATCAAAACATGAGATTTTTTGTTGTTGTCGTTCTTACTTCTATTAAAAGGGGTTAGACAAGAACAAATGATAAGTGATCTCTACACTACTGATGAGTTTACAACAGACAATCCATTCCTGGATAACTTGTGATTTTCCAGGTGTTGGCCAAGATGGACAGTTTAGTCTTAGGTGTAAACTAAGAAATAATGGCCAAGTTAATACTGACTTTTCCCTTTGCTGCTGTAAAGTAGAGGAAAGTGTCATTTTCCTTTTCTGCCTTGTTTTCTGCAGATTCTTGAAGTTCTTTGCAGGCACAATGAAGGTTGTGAGGGTGTCTTCCACAAACAAGCATCTTTTTTGGATCTTGTTCTGATGTACAATTTTCTCACACAATTAGGAAAAGCATTCAGCCCCAGTACTGGCTCTTGGCTCACTGTCCATCTATCCTTCCAGGGGCAGAGATGTAGGCAGAAGGCTGTGCAGTCAGCAGCGCAGGTCCCTACCTTCCTGGCCCTGAAGAGTTCGGGATAACACAGATGCAAACACATGAGCTTGCTGAACTGCAGCTTTAGAGGAAAATGTGACTGGAAATGTTACACTTCCATGCCAAACGCATATTCCTCTGCATGTGCATGTGTGTGCATTTCCTCAGCTCTGCTTATGAAACCAGCACTCATGAGTGAGCTCCTCAGAGCTCTCTTTATGACACTATAGAAAATAAAACTGTGGGTTTGGCTCATTTCTGTTCAAAGAATTGTTAACTGAGTTGCAGCTGCAAGGCTGAATACTTTTCTGACTTGTACCTCTGTAAGGACAGAAGGCTTCTTGGGATGCGATCAAAAGGCAAGAAAGCAAAGCAAGACTTGCAGAAGTTAGAATTTGCCTCCAACCATCTTTTATTTTTTACTGCTGGAAGTGACACATCAGCAGGAACCAAAAATAACACGACCATAGAGCCTGACTTTCAAACCCCAGCAGAATTTGCAGGCCTGATGGTAGAAGTGCTTTATCTCAAATCACTACTCATAACCTCGTTGGTTCTGCAGCAGAATTATGAGAAGCAAATATGTGCACGCACGCACATGTGTGCACCATGTAGGATGTGCGCTACAGGCTTTGCATGATCAGCAAACATTTGGCAGCTATCAACCATAACAGCTTCCTCTTCACAAGTCTAATGATGGCCTTGTCTTTTGTATTCCRACCATAATTGTTAATGTATTAAAGAGCTATGCCTTTAAGCTCGAAGGCATGAATATTTTCATATTGAGCCCTATATTTGATTCCTCTCCAGTTAGTCCACATACATGCAGCTGGTTTCATGGCTGGATTCGCTGCTCTCTAGTGAAGTGGAAATATTTTACAGAATTTTTCTCACAGTTGAGCTGTTCATATGCGTCCTTCAAAATGTGTGCTCTCTGTCTGGATCTGCTGATAACTAATGAGGGTTGAAGTGTTGCTGAAGCCTTTCTGCAACTGGAATTCCTCTACCAGCCTGTCTGTTTTCTTTGAACTAGTACTTTGCTGCCAACTTTTATTAAAATTGACTAATGATTCAAAAATTAGCTGTGGGGATAGACACACACACAGAGTATGATCAGGTAAGTTTTGTTCCTTTGAGAGACTGGACTAAAATGACATGTATCTCTGTATGCTACAGGCACACCCTTCTTCCTACATGGGAGCATGCACCAGGATCATTCAAGATGTGTGCACATAGCCGTTAACAACACAACCATGTGGAGGGAACGTTTTATGCAATACAGTGTGGGGTTTCCCCATACTGAGCTGTCTTGTTGCTATTTGTGCAATAGACCCATTTTACCAGTTTCAAGTCTTCTGTGGTCAAAAACTAGGCAATTCTCACTCATACTTGTTACAAGGTGTCTTTGGGCCATTTCACACCCGGGAGATCTAATGAGTCTTAGAAATTGCTTCACCTTTCTCAATCTGTTTAAAAGTTAGACTTCTAATCCAAGGTAATCATCAAGGTTTACTCTATAGTCAGTAAATAAATACCTCCAGGAGAGTCACTCATCCTAAGAGAAACAAGCAGTGCTTTGAGTATACAGTAGTACATTTTCAGATCAGTTAGTCCCGTCTCTCTCTTTCCACTGGCTGGAGGAGAAACTGAGGCAGAATTAGTTGAGATGAAGTCTGGACCTTGCTGACTTCACTGGGAATTGCTCACATCCTGTCCCCAGGTAGCTAGAGAGTTCGCAATGTTGAACTGCCTGGTGGTTGAGTAATGCAGATACATATCCACTAGAGGCTATGATATGACCACAGCAAATTCCTTTCTGTTAGTGAGACAAGTGGGGTTTTAAAATAGATAGAAACCAAATATTCTTTTTATGTGGTCTAGTCATTTGTCTTCCAGTCAGAAAATTAGGGGGTTTACGGTGTTGCTTCATTGCTGCAATCACAGAGGCTTCCTTTGGTCTTCACTGCTGCTTTCCAAACCACTACCAGAGGTGGGCCAATAACATCATCTTAACAGCAGGAATTAGTGCGTCAAAACTGATCTTGCCTTATTTCTCTGTAAGTTACTATGCACTGACGAGTGACAAACTGCACAAAAAACATGGTYTCAATGTTCTCTGAAAAGGACTGCTGAAATATTTGACAAACTTCACTCAAACCAAGCTGTTATCTTCATTTTGAAGCCAACTTGCCAAGCAATATTTCAACACTTTGTGGTATGTTATGTAGGATTCTTCAGTGTAAGAAAGTGTAAAGTTCAGTGTTAAGTTGTACCAGTCCTCTCTGCTATGTTGCTGTAACAACACGCAATGTTGAAGTTCTCAGCTTTTCAGTCACTCATCAGAGGAGTTTCTCTACCATAGCTGTGTAGTGTAGATACAGATAAGCCAGATATAAGGCAGTGCCAGTGTAGTGTACTTTGCATATATTTATCATGCACCTTTTAATACCTCACCTGTGCTCCAGTGGTTCATTTTTTCCAAATACTTTCAAACTACTGTAATGGTTTAGGTTTTGTTCTTATTTTTCTGAACAATCTGCTTCTTTTCCCCAAGATTCAATTGGCTCAGTCATACACAGTTTTGTGATCTGACATCTGTTGCATCTTGAAACACTGTGAGAAATTTCCAAACACTCCTAACAGCACAAACCAAAGGTCCCCGCTCCAGTGAGCAGGATGAGCTATTGCTGTGTTCAGTTTACCAAAACTAGGGTTCATGTCTCTCCCACCTTTTACTGTAAAATTTGCAGGCTTCCAGGACCTCAGCCTACCTGCCCTGCAGGCAGTCCCCAAATCCCCTGTGTCCCCCACACTCCCTCATTTCCCCTCCCTTCACTACATTTCTACCCTCTTTTGTCCCATGTGATACCCCAGCAGCCCCTTCCCACCGCAATCCCAGAGGTCTCCCGATGCCACTTGCCTACCTTTTCTGAAGGTAGCCATTCTTTTCCAGAGGATGCAATTCATAACATTTTTATGTGGAACAGCTGTTTCTAGAGAATAAACCAGCTATCTAGCTCCCACTCTTCTCTTTATGAAAAGCACACAGATTTAAAAATTGACTCTAAGGGAAACAGGGTTACACCAATAGTTTGTACCTTCACAAATAACTTTTGTACTACCCAGGACTCGACAAAAGAGAGCCCGGGCTTTCTAGCACATCACTACAWCACTCCTCTGGGCCTCACAGGACCTTTTAGCTTCTACCCAAAAATTGTGTTTCGTAAGGGAAAAGAAATGTCTTTCACTGCCCACCTCTAAGGTTTTAATTTTCTCTCTCACACATGTTTTTGCTGTGATGTTGCCCTGAGTTCTCTTATTCTCCAAAATGAGGTGAAAATAATTACCAGCAAAGCTGTCGAAATGTAAGATTTCTGAAATTGCTTCTTAATATTGCTCGTGCTACCAAAACACACCCATGCTATGTTTTATTAGCTTGAATTTAGAAATAGCAGATGGCTTGCTCTCAGTCTCATCCCTTGGAAATCAGGCAACCCTCCAGCACCCAAACCAGCAAGTTGCCTAAATCCTGACCGTAGTTGCACAGATGGGATATCGTGGCCGTGTCACACTGAGCAGAGCAGTGTGAAGGTCTTGTTGGGCTTTGCAATTTGCCTGTACCCAGATATTGTTTCTTGCCCTTTATTCAGTCTTGCTTTGGGGGTGGGGAGCTGGGGGTGGTGGTGGTGTTAATGATTGTCCTTTTTGATCCATTTGTACAGCATCTGTCATCACATGGCCCAGAGCTGCAACTGAGGGGCAACTCCATTGTGGGGCTCTGTTGGGTTAGAAATCCAGAAATCCAAGTCCCTTTCAGCTCTTTTCTGTGCAGTAAGTTCTCACCAAATGGTTATAGGCTATGTTCTTTTTTGACATGAGTTCAAGTGGGGCAGGATGAGGGGATGGGTGGTGCTGAGACAAAGCCCATGACTGCTCAGCAACAGGAATAAGGACCTTCTCTTTGTGATTCTGATTGTTACAGCTACTCTTGGCTTCTTAGAGCTCAATGGAGACTTTTTTTTTTTTATTAATCACAAAAGTTGGATTGGCTTTCACTGATGTCATAGGAGGTGTCCTCCAAAGTGTCCCAAAGATCTCCCTGCTGCAGAAACAGGAACCTCACTTTTGTCCAGCCTTGGCCCAACTGCTGCCATGTGCTACGAACACCTTATCTCTGCTCTGCCAGCCTTTCCAACAAATGCAAAGTGAATTTCCACTCCAGGCAGTATTTCCTGTTTTAACTGTTGACAAAATCTGCCTACTGTAGTTTCTGAGGGATCTGAAGGGCTTCTCTGAGCTGGCTGTGTCTATGTGGCCTGGATGCCAGCTAAAGTCAGTATACTTTGAGGTTTCAAATGGTAATTAGTCCACGGTATAATCCTTTATTGCAGCATCTACTCCTGTGTCATCTGTTCCCGTGCTCTTGGATGCTTGCCTACCACAGATTTTGTCCATGCACACTCAGAGCCTGTCTCCTTCCYCTACTCCTCCAGTGCACAAGACTAACAGGAGCAAAACTGAAGCATGTAGATAATTGTTTATCTACTGCATGATACAACAGTCACACTTCAGTGTACTGCCTAAATATGTTTGTTGGTTCACACTGGAGTTAGAGAGAAGCTGCAAACACAGGACATATTCCTGATTTACATTACCACTAATGTGAACACTCTCTCCATCATCATTCATAATTCTTGCTGGTAATTCTTGAATGATTTTGATCTGTGATGGAAATACTCCACCACACTTGAGGAAGCCCTAATGCTTCCATATTTTCACAACATCTGACTGCATTGTTCTGCTGTCAGAAATTAGTCTGCTACCACTACCCAATCTAGAGATCTTACAGAATAAAGGCTACTTATTAATTTCAGTGGTGCACTCAAACACTAAGTCCTAAGACCTGGTGTTCAGTCCTGAGGTCTTAAATGCTATGTATTTTTCTGAAATGCAAAATGACATGTGTTAGCTGCCATGGAAACTCTTAAATGGAGCCATTGTGATCAAGAACGCAGAAGGGCTTGCAATTTGTCAACAGGTAACATGGAAGGTGAAACGGACTGGTAGGAAAGGAGATACATATTTTTTTTCCTTATAGCACAGTCCTAAAATGTTTTTAAAGTCACGTCCAATGCTAAGAAAAAAAGCCAAAAGCACAAGTCCTGAACTTGTAGCTTGTTACAACTTTAGGCACCTCTGAACATGTACTAACTGCTCTCATATTAGTTCTGCAGCTAAAGGGATGAATTTTGTAGTCCTTGCTCAAGAATAACAGCCATTAAGTGCACGTGGGCCCAATGGCCTTCCAAAACACATTTAGAAATGATGAGGAATAAACCCTTGCAGAGCAGTTATTTCTATCTACGGAGTACCCTGAAAATAGAAGATGTTTTTCTTTATATGAAGCTATGATTTATGTAAAACTGAGGAATTGACTAATGTAAAAACAGGATGCAAAGCCTGTTAAAAGTGGAGGCTGTAGAAAGCGGAAAGCAGCCATGTGGTGCAGTGGGGAAGAGGGACAAACCATTATATTCAAAGAACACAAAAATGACCCATTCATATCTACTTGCCACAGCAGGGAGACTTTTGCTTTCCAGTGGAGCCCAGAAATAACAGTGTTCAAACCACTGAAGCGCCAGCATGAATCCTTACAGACCAGTGAAATGCCTCCACAGACAAGGAGGAGCCATTAGTGTGTTTAATATATCCGTGAGCTGCTGGTACTGACGCTGCATTGAGAGCAGAGATGGAGCACTGTAGATTTGCTTTCCAAACAAAAATATTTTAATATATATTTTACCAAGGTATCTTCTAGCAAGTTAGATCATGTTTGGGCCAAAAATGAGAAGGTTACCTTTTCCTCTGCTTCTTCCTCTTGGAGTATAGAGCTGCAGTGGTTAGCCTGAAGCTATTTGAAAGGACTATATTCTAGGTAAGAGACAGCTGTGAGACAAGATGCTCAGCAGTCAGGTCTGATATTGAAATTGGCTCATGGGTAAATAGGAGCCTAGATCAGAAATAATATTAATTTGTGGGCATATTGTTCTTCATCTACTGCGTTTTGCAATGGAGAGTGAACGCTCTGGCTTCACAGAGGAAGCTGAAAGGCAGAGACACTGCGTGGACTGCAGACTGTGCCCCTGCTGCAAAGGCACGCGGGTGCCATGAAGAGTCTGAGCAGAATTACTGAGCCTGAAGCATCAGGGTGGTGCCGACGGGCTGTACCTTGCACACTCAAAAGGTGGTGACAAACACCAGGACATTGTCTTCCCTCTCTTTCCCCTTCAGGCACAGAAGATATTTTTAGGATTGTGTGAGGGAGGCAGGTGACTGTGCCAGCGCTGCACACTGTTGTACCTGCATAGTTGAGAGGACGGTGAGCCACAGTGTGGGTGTTTGCAAAAGGGTTGCTTATGAGGCCAAAACCTTTTCATCAGCTTCACCAGCTCTGTCTCATCTAGTGAAACTGCACTCAGATGCCACTCATCTCCTTAGGGCCTCATTCTGCAAGGCATGGACCACCCTTCATGCCAGCTGGCATCCTTGAAGACATGACTTCGAAGGCTACTAGTGTCCAAATGAGAAAATGTAGGTGGAGTATGAAATTAGTGTGCTACAGCTTAAGCTGCTTATTGACTTATCATACAGCCTTATTGTGCCTCAGTTTCTCCTGTTTTGTCCAGGGGGGGAGACTGTTTCTTGCTATGTCTCTGAACAATATGGCCTTTGGTTACAAGTAAAAATATTTATTGAAAAGGATTAGTGCTGTAAATTGGGGTGAAAAATGGAGAGATGCTAAATAATTTGCAAGGCAGCATCTAGAGAGCATGAAGGCAGCATCTAGACAGCCTGGTGTATAGGCTCATCCTAAGCTTATCTGGACATATAACTACAAGAGTCTACTAAAAACACCCCAAGATTTCTCAGGTAGAAAGCATAAAGGCTCAGGAAAAAAAAAAAAAAAAAAAAAAAAAAAAAAAAAAAAAAAAAAAAAAAAAANAAAAACCCAAAAACCAAAAAACCCAACCAAAACCTCTAAAAATATCAACAATAAAAAAGAAGAATAAAATACTTCAGAGTTTTCAGCAGTTTTGTGGCTTGGAAAAGTGCAGATGTTTGCTGAACTGGATGATAAACAGAAAATTTGTGTAGCTGGAGTGGGGGCTGAGAGGGAGTAAGAGAGAGATGGAACCAGTTCCTCCTCACCTCGGTTTATCTCCTCAGACCCAGAAGACTCTTTTTGATGTATTTTGTCATATGTTATTTTATCCAATATAAATCAATGGAGAATGAGACAGACATGTGGACCTAAAAGTCTATTCATTTAATCATCCCCTGGACACAGTCCCAGGTTGTGAACCAAATGGGATAAATACAAGGAAGATGAAAGCTGCTGAGCATATCTGTTCAAAAATTCTTTGTCTGTGGGTTGCTAATGTAAACAGAGTGGACTCAAGGAGAAAGAAATAATCACCTCTTGCAAAGAGTTCAAGAAGGTCTGTTGTGCACAACCCCCCCCCCAAAGATTAATCGTGTTGGAGTAGCCAGTGTCTGTCTACTGAGCTCTGAGTGTGAATCAACAGCCTTGTTTGGAGACATATTTGCTTTTATTTATAGGTAGCCAGATCTTCTTGTCTGATTCATGGCTGTAATTCTGTCAAGTTAAAAAGCGAGGAAGTAAAGATATTTTTAGGTTGTGGAATTTTTTTCCCCAGCATGAAGTGACTCTCACTAATAGATCTTTTTTGTGTATTTTAAATGGAGCCGTGAACCCTCTTGGTTAAGTCTTCTCTACCAAATGCATGTGCCCTAGAGAGTGATGGCATAAACCAGAGGTGTTGCAAGGTCTGAAGTGCGGCAGGAGGAGCACATAGTGCAATGAGGGTGCCCAGTTTTCTCAGACAGTACTGGAAGCGCTATCTACCACTGCATGGAGACAGGGAAGACAAACTTGATGCAAACTCATCTACACTGTCTTCTGTGCATGCATATTACTCACTTACATGAAATATCATCCAGAAATGCATCTAGGGTTTTTCATCAGAGGCCACGTGTGCGTTAGGAGGCAGTGCCCATCAGTAAAACGGATCTGTACAGTGAAGCAGTTGGTCCTGCAGACCTGATCTCCACCCTGTACACCTTTCAGGGGGTTTCCTTGAGATTAGTTCTGGGCTGAACACCTATTTGCACCTGTGGTGCCTGACACACACACTTCCAGTTCAGTTTCACCCAAAAGAAGAATGTTTGTGCATTGGGAGRCTGCTCAACAATGTGAACCAAAGCACAGTAGATGGAAACAACTTGCGTCAAAAGTGCACTTCTGATCTAAACTAAAATAACAATGTAGATGAACTGGAAAATTGATTGGTTCGTTCCTAAGTGAGCTTGGGACACATATCAGCCATACAGCACAGATGACTGGGAGATCCCAACCCTGGAGTGAACTGGAAAGCTACAGTACATATCCATGGAGGCTTAAATGCTGTATCGTTAGCATCATGGGTGGTGGTGCCATGCTCTGTAAGTGGAGTAAGACATAAGTACAGTATTTGAAATATGGGGAAGTAATTGTAATTTTAATTTTCAGCATCTGGATGTTTAATCTTAGAAGTAATAGAAGATGATCTATATGTCAACCTCATGAAGTCCAAGAAGGCCAAGTGCAAGGTCCTGCACCCAATATCAGGACAGACTGGGTGATGAATTGACTGAGGGCAGCCCTGCGGAGAACGACTTAGGGGTACTGGTGGATGAAAAATTGGATATGAGCCGGCAATGTGCGCTCGCAGCCCAGAAAGCCGACCGTATCCTGGGCTRCATCCAAAGAAGTGTGGCCAGCAGGTGGAGGGAGGTGATTCTGCCCCTCTGCTCTGTTCTGGTGAGACCCCACCTGCAGTACTGCGTCCAGCTCTGAGGTCCCCAGCACAAGAAAGACATGGACCTGTTGGAGTGGGTCCAGAGGAGGGCCATGAAAATGATCAGAGGGATGGAACACCTCTCCTGTGAAGAAAGGCTGAGAGAGTTGAGGTTGTTCAGCCTGGAGAAGAGAAGGCTCCAGGGAGACCTTATTGCGGCCTTTCAATATATAAAGGGGGTTTATAAGAAAGACGGAGAGAGACTTTTTACCAGGGTCTGTAGTAACAGGACAAGGGGCAATAGTTTTAAACTGAAAGAGGGTAGGTTTAGATTGGACATAAGGAAGAATTTTTTTTATGATGAGGGTGGTGAAACACTGGAACAGRTTGCCCAGACAAGTTGTGGATGCCCCATCGTTGAAAGTATTCATGGTCAGGGTGGACAGGGCTTTGAGCAACCTGATCTAGTGCAAGATGTCCCTGCCCATGGCAGGGGGGTTGGACTAGATGACCTTTCAAGGTCCCTTCCAACCCAAACCATTCTATGGTTCTATGTCTCCTTTTATCAGGAAAAGCTTGGCCACGATCCAGTAAGTCAAGCATTTACTTAACTTGAAGCATATCAGCGGTGCAGGCACCAGTGAAGCCATCTACGTTTTTTCATCTACAAGGTAAGCACCATGGTCTTAGCAGCACTCTTTCTCTTTACAGCTAATTCAGGAAATCCAACACCAGCTAATATACGTTGTGTTCTTATGCTTTCTGCAGCTAATATACACCTTAAATATCTTGACTGGCAGCTGCAAGAGAGCTTTGGTGTCAGGTATACAGTTAGCTTGAGTTTTGTGAGAATGTAACCATTCTTTTTGTAAAATAAATATGTATTATTCTTTATCTGCACACTTTCCTATCTCAAAAAATAAATTGGGGAAACTGACAGATCTGGAGTTTTGTTACTCTTTCTGTACACAATGAATCCATTCAAGTGATATATAGAGGTCACTTCTCAAGCTGAATTTGGCTGACTCAGGCACTTGGGTTTCTCCCCTGCCCATCTCCAGGAGTCAGTCTGTTGCCAGATCCTGGGGAGACGTCTACCCTGGGGAACACAGAGCACTGTCCTCTTGGGTGGGGGTGTGCCAGCTGTTGTCCAGATCATTAACTCTGGACTGTATTTCTTTTTAAGAAGAACCTTAATTGTTTATGAAAGAGACTGTCTAGCATGGTTTCTTGTGATAGCGGGAGACTAGACATGACCCACAGGGTGACCTTAATGCTTGTGTTCTTGTATACAGGAATATCTTACTGCTCGTGGTTGTACCTGAGCAGACAGTGATCACAAAAACAGCCTGTGCTCTTTTGGGGCTATTTGTGCCTTTCAGATACTATGATTGCTATGTTAGAGCAGTACAGGGAAGTCCTAATTTCAGCTAATATCTGTGTTACTAGACTCTGTGCAAATGGACAGATGTAAAGCATCATTTATCCTTGTAGTCCAGCAGTTTTACCCACTGGTGTTTTACTTCTCTGCACATGCCCTCCTTTAATATGACTTCATATGGGCTCAAGTTTTCTATTGGAAATTTTCACTTCGGTTTGTAGTCTCACTACTAGTGTGCTATACAAAAAACCCTCCCCCAAAAAAACTCCAGCTCCTAAAGATAGTCAGTTTATAATCTGTTTCAGAGATAATTTCTGCTGTTTTCCTGATTCAGTTAGCAAGAATTCTCARATATTGGCAACAAAGTTTAAGCATTGAAATACATATTTAAGCTCTGAGAATGAATGATCTGGATACCATTCAAATTTCCCACTAAAATCAACAGGGTTACGATGATTAGGTAACTTGTGTTGAGAACCTCATACTTCTAATCTTAAATTTAGGAGTTTGGCCATGAAGTTCAGCTTTATGTGTTATTTCAAGTCTACTTGACATAGGGGTCTCTAATGTGATGATCAGAATTGGAGGAAGGTTAGTTTTAGGAGACCTTTACTCCAAGAACTTCAAGGGTGATTAAACACATTCTCCTATTTTTATGACTGACTCCCATCTGAGTTTCCACAAATCTCTGAGGACCTAGACATGACTAGACACCCTGGGTTCAGTCAGGACTTCTTCCAATTAAGGAAGAACCTGAGCTCTGTTCTACCTTTCCTTCAACTCTTTCTGCCACACAGACCACATCCTGATAGCCCAGAACTCTCTTAAACCCTCTGCTTTAGTCTTTTCGTTGAACATTTGAGGAAGGGATGGAGGGAAGGAGGGGAGTGACTGGTGTGATCAACTCTCCATGGAAATCATGACTATTTCTATTGAATCAAGTCCCTCATGACTTCTTCCAAAATTATTCCATGTGTTAGTGAGTACATCATCCTTAGCAGGTTCAACTTATTGTGCTTCATGACAGAACAGATAAGGTGTGAACACTGAGGTTTTGGAGTAACATTTGTTAACTCTACTGATAAATTCCAGAAATTTAGGTCTTGGGTTTCAAAAACATGGCTCTGAACTTGCAGGAATGACCACGAGGTTAAAGAAACAAGAGTTTTACAGAAGTGTATATATATTTTTGGTACCCAAGGAGAAAAGAACCCCACATGGAATACAAGTATAGTGAATTTACTGCAATTTCACTCTAATTTCCTAACCAGCTGCAGACTTTTATATAATCTTTGGGATTTTTCAAGAAACATCTTGCTTTTTAACAAGTCATTTGCAAAGAAAACCAGTCAGACAATTTTTCCATCTCTCTTCTTTTCTACTATTGTGTTGAAGTTTGAGGAATAAGCAAAAAGAAAAAAAATAAAGAAGGAAAAATGTGCCAGCAAGTTATTAATCTGTCTATTGCATGTTGCCAGCAAACGGGGAGTGTCATCATTTTTTCTAATTCGGTCACCAGCACTTTCTCTTTGCAGAAAGCAGAACCGGAAAGGAAACCCCTCTGAACCTTGTCAACCTCCCAGGGCTCCTCCAGGATCTGGAGGAGGATCTGAAGGGCTCTGCTGCACTTCTGCCAAGCTGCCGAAGTGCAAAGGTCGCTCTGCTCTCCCTTGGGATTCATCTGTTTCCATCACGTATACAGACAAGGCAGAGGAGTCTTTCAGCTTCAGACAAGCAGAGGGAGGCCTGCAGAAAAGAAACATTAAAAAAAAAAAAAAAGGAAAAAAAGCCTGAGGCCCTCTTCAGAAACGGGTGCACCGGTCCAGAGGCACACAGACAGGCAGCCCGCGTTATCAAAGTGCGTCTGGTTGCGCTTCTGGCAGAATGCTTATATGGGCCATGATGCTGGGCGTGCTGTCTGTGCACCACACTTGCAAAAATGGCTTCTTTGTCTTGGTCCCTTTCTGCTTCTTTCATTGAGGAAACCCCATCGCTCTGTGCAATTCTCCTACCCTTAATTACTCCTGGCAGCCCGTTCTCACAGTGCCAGTGGCTGTGATTGCCGGCAGTGTCTAAACAAGGCTAGGTTTAGCCTGGAGTGCAGTCACGGGCAGTGCAGACAGTCTTGCATGGATCAGAAATGCCTTGGCTAGATATTGTTATCTGAATGGGGTTGTTACTACAGGCACTAGAAAGATATTTCCTGCCTGAAAAAGTGGCAGAAAATGCTGAGGTTCTTCTCCCTTCTCCTGAATACAAGAGCCAAAAGACATTCTGGGCTACCTTAATGTGTTTGAATAGATCTGTCATTTTTTCCCAATATAAGCTTTCACACAGTAGGCATGATAATTTTTTTTTTTTTTTTTTTTTTTAATTTTTCTTCTTCTGCAGAAAATATAGAGAGATTCCTATCCTAAGACTTACAGATCATCTTCAAAATATAACATCGGGTTTTGCCTGAAATTGTATAACTGCTTTTTCCATTGATCTCTCTTCAAGCTCTGGAGCTAGAGTTGATGTTTTATGAAACTCAAGAATTTCCCCTAATCCCTGACTGGGAGACCTAAACATACATCCGTAATGTCCTCACCAGGAAGGGCTATTTTCCTAGCAGGACACACAAGACAAGTCAATAAGCTTGATGTGAGCTGCCAGCATGGGCATCAGATAGGACTGCAGAAGCAAAAAGGTGGACCTGGCTTGTGATTTAAATATATCCGCACCCTGTGGTCTCCAGAATGTTCACATTCATACATGGCCGTATAAATCACAGAGCTACAAATGCCATGTGCCATTGTTCTCAATGCTTGGAAAAGGACACTGGATCAACTAATAAAACATATTTTTAGTTTCAGTAAACTTTATTCCCTTATTTATCATGTCCTGCAGCAGAATTTCTTGCTGTTTGAAGGAAAAAGCACTGATTTCTTCAAAAGAAGGTCAAAGGCTTTTCATACAGTTTGAATCTCTTCTTATTGTTTAAATACAGACAAAATAAATGGCTGCTTGCACTTCTAAGTTGTGCAAGACTTCTGGCTAATAAAAGGCTATGGATCGTTCGCAACTATCAAAAATACCCCTATTAGTTCCCCACTTGGAGAATAGCAAGGAAAATACCCTGTTCCTCTTTTTGGTAAGCCACATCCCTTTGCTAAAAAAAAGTGCTGACAAGATGTTTGTTTCAGATGCCTCTGAAATCAGAGAACAACGGTCTTGAGGAATACTTTTATGTTTGTAATAGAAGGTCTCTTCTAAAACCAAAAAGTGACTTAAACATGCTCCAAACCTAGAAGATTATTCTCTATCCATCCCAAACAATGGATTAGTTATAATTTTTGCCTCTATAATTTTTTTCTATTAGATACATAGTTTGTTTCTTCCCACCAATGCGCTTGATTTATTGAATGTTTCATAAATTAGATATTATAAGTTATGAACTATAAAGATGCCCATATTAGCCTTGAAGAAGCCAGCTGGGATACCAGAAGCAGTCTAGCTCTGACAGCACAGAGCTTATTGCAGGCTGAATTAGTTTCCCAAGAAAGAAGACAAATTATTCAAAGAGAAAAGATATGTTGCGTGTCACTTCTGGTACCTAAACAAACTATTAAAAGCAAGCAGAGGCAACTCTATATTGCTGTCAACCATGTGAACATCTGTATCTTTAAGGCAAAAGACAGTTCTAGGTTAGGAAAGTTTGCTTTCTTATTCTTTCACTAAATCACTTTCTTATCTTGAGGAAAACTGTGCCTCCATTGTCTTCTATAAAAACCTTGAAATCCTTTGCAATGATCAGCAACATAAGGAGCATTTTTCTTTAGTAGGAACTATTATTGCTTGATTATTTTGCATGCTAAAGTTTTTGAAAAGACAGATCTGAGTTACACCTGCAATTGGTCAGCCTCCTTTCCTATGTTCATCTAACATCTGCTCTAAAAGCATGGACAGGGAGAGCGAGAAGACAGCTCGTTCTGTTACTGCATGTCAGGAGATTCTTTTCACTACATAAAGGGGATTTGCAAAGAAGATGGAGCCAGTATCTCCTCACAGGGGCAAGTAAAAGGATGGGAGGCAACAGTCACAAGTTGCAARGAGTAAATTCAAATTGGACTTAAGGGATAAGTTTTTCACCATGAGTGTGGTTCAGCGCTGGAGCAGGTGCCCAGAAAATCCTATCCTTGGGGTTTGCAACGGTGTCCTGGGCATCAGGCCCTGGGCAACACGACAGAGCTTGGAGGTCAGCTGTGCTTTGGGGAGGGTACTGGACTAGATGACCTCCAGAGGTCTCTTCCAACTAAATTTTGCTAAGAATTTATAATAATAAAGCTGTAGAGTGAACTGAATTAGTAATTTGAAACTCAGTAATGCTAAAAAGTTCTGAATATTGTAAATCCTTGTTTTGAGGGGAGACCTTTTCTTTAGTTCCCTCACCTCAGTCCTCCTCCTAACTTCTCTGTTAAGTTTAACTTCTAAGTCTTAGGCACCACGTATTATCCTTTATGATCCTATAATACAATTTCTGATGGGATGTAGACAGATAATGGGGGAGCAGCTGCCACACTCTGTGTTTGTGCTCAGACAGGTAGAAATTCCCCCGAGTTCATCAAATATCCAGGGCAAAGGCCGATGGCAGAACTAACAGTCAGGCAACAGCTCTTTTTTTAATCTGGCCTGCTGAAGTCAATGGGATTTTTGCCTCACACAGGGGGCCTGGAACATCATCCGCATCACACCGCAGTGTTTATCTCTGCACCGCCATGTCCGGTCAGCAGAAGCTGACACAGGGTGAGGGAAGAGGTAGGCATTATCCTGAGCCTTTTGTCTTCAGATTTTCCTTTGTTCTGAGAGCTGCTTTTTGAACAGGTATCCACCCGCTTAGAGAGGTTTGTTCCTCTTGCAACCTTGCCTTTCACACAGCTTTACCATGAGAAAGCAGTGAGCACTCCAATAAATACGTTGGTGCAGCTGACCGGGAGCTTCCCAAAACATTTGATGGTGCAACACGAAAACCCTCACTGTCTGACAGCGCTCTGAGCGAATTCCTTTGACCCCTTTCCTACCACAGGGGAAGCCTCCCACAACGTGCATCCTCAACACCTGGTGCAATTTAGTGCCCACTGCCCCGCGCAGTGAAGCGCGGTGCGGTGCGGTGCGGGGGGGAGCGGAGCCGCCCTGGCCGCGGAGCCGCAGCGGGGCGCGGTTGCGCGCAGAACGGCGGCCGGGCGCTCCCCACACCCGCCCCCCTCCGAGGGGGAGGCATGTGATCCCTTTTTTTTTTTAATTGCTATGGAAACAGACCAAAGCAAAGGGTAAATACACGGACAATAGCAAAAGACAATTTTAATTTTCATCCCTGCTTAAATGTCACACGTTTTTTAACGCGCCGCCACTGTAACCGGAGCCTGCATCTGCAGCCCGCCGCAGCGAGCCGGTCTCCGAAGCCCAAGGAATACAAGTCCCTCATTATTGCCAAGTGGGATCAGAGCACGTAGGTCTGTTTAGACACTGCAATGCATTGTAAGAGGCCTCTCTTCAGGGATAGCCACAAAAGCCTCCTTTTTCCCCCCTGTTAAAAAAGAGCAGCTGTATTCTTCTAACGTGGACAACGCTGAAGACTGCCTGACTCTGCCGCACAGAGACTCTCTGGGTCAGGCGTGAAAAAGCAAACTTCATTTTAGAGTCTGAACAGGGTTTCCCCGTGCAGCCTTATGCTTTGGTGGGAGCTGCGCTCACTCCTGTGGACATGGCTCAGGAAAACTGGTGGGGAAGGTTTCTGAGGCTGTCTATTGCTTGCTGACACTCAAGGTGTCTGACAAATATTTTGGCAGCTCTAAGGTTGCTTTACAGTATAAGCCTGAGTAGTCTTATAGATTAATGTATTTCATACTATTAATTACCCGGTAATGGCCGCTCCAAATATCTTTGACGTTAAATTAAGATTGTGGCCATTGCTTGTTAAACAGGAGAGCTAGGTCACCTTTCGGTGCCAGCACTCCCTAATTTTGTAGCTGCGGCTCAGCTTAGTTTTCCCTCTTCAAAGCCAGTGACAAAGCGCTCAATCAGTGATATAAATAAACAGGACCGAATTGGTTATTTTATAGGTGCATGAGCAGCATCTCATTAATCATTGAGTGTTACAGATGTGAACGGGGTGCTCTAAACTGTTTACCAGCTGGTTCTTGGAAACAAGACTTCCTGGATGACTTTCCTATTGAGATATGCTGCCCCTCCTTGTAAATCCCTTGGCGGTTCCTGTTCCCAGCAAGAGCAAACTCCCCATTCACACACAGGATCGTTCCTAGAATTGCCAACGGAGTCGCTAGAAGAGCTCTGGTCCAGCGGGTGGAAGATACCGATTGCTCTGTGCAATTTCCCAGCACAAGCCTGCTCATGACACACGCAGCATCTAGAAATGCAAGCCACACTGTCGGTGACAGGGCAAACCCCAGGAGCACGTGGACTGCTCTGCCACATCTGGAGCTGGGGGTGACCTTTCCCGAAAGGAGGGATCGGCTTGGAGTCAGGCTGGGAGTCAGAGTGCTGCTGGATTTCTGTTAATTTTATTAATTGCAGCAGTCTCTCCTTGGCGTTGCTTTACTTGGAAACCTCTGTGTGTGTAGTTTTTAAAGCTCACAGACAAAAATCTTGGCATGTGAAGGCTGAATCTTCTGGTTGGATTTGGGAAGGGGGAGGAATAGGACAGGAGGGACTGACCAGCTGGGCTCCTTTCGGCGCAGTCAGAAAATCCAGGGTCGCTTCTGATGCTTTCCAGTATTGCAGTGCTGTGTTTCACAGGCATTCTTGCCGCTTATTAAATATTTCACATACATCTGAAGTAAGACAAAAGGAGGGAGAAAAAAMCCCAACAACCTACATGTGACTGTATATCGAGGAGCAATCTTGTATTGGCATGGAGAGGAACTAGATGGTTTAAGCAGTCTTTTTGTCTTTGAAACCTTATGGTTCTGCATTAATTTGCAAGGGCACATTTTAGATACACAGAAAGCAAATCTGATCCTATGCGCTAACATCCCTCTTACACTGTATTTATGTGAATGTGAGTGCACATTCTGACTATTACTTATCATAATACATAACAGTTTGGCCAAATGCCTTCTTCGTTTATGGTTTCCTGGTTTCGAAAGCATGCAGTTATTCCCAGGCGTTCCCAGTAGGAAAAAATCATATGGAAAGTTACTGCAAAAAGAGGTTCTGGATTAAAAGACCCGACCAGTTCTCCAGCGCTATGTTGTGAGACAGCATTTTTTCCCTCGCAGACTTATGAGAAAAAATATCAAAGGATATTTTGCTATCAAGGGATAGTAACTTCTCTCCAGGATCACGAGGATTTTAGGAGATCATCCAGGAGCCATGTTTGCAATTAATATTAGTAGGAATAGCAGTTGATTTTAATGCCTCAATATAGAATCAGAAATCTTTGTTGTAGTCTGTTGTATGGTTTTTTGTGTTGGGTTTGTTTTTCCAGAAAATCATATTACAGTATTTACTATGAATTAAAAAAAAAAAAAAAAATCATCTAGCATTGCTCTCCTGGTTATATATGAGGTTGAATGCCTGGTTAAATACCAGATGAGCCCAGCTGTTTCAAAGCATTTTAATCCACTTTTGACCAAGATCCTCACATCTTAACTGCATATACTGAATGAATGAAAGAGTTGAATTTAGCAGGGGCAGACTGATGTTCCCGTATCCCTCAGGGAATCTCCATCTATTTGTGTATGTACCATGACTGGAGGCTCTTTAGATATTTATTTAGATCTCTCATACGAAATGTCCCTCTCTTTCTCTCTCTGTCAAACAAATCTCTGCTTTTAGGCCATAAAAGTCTATGTCTATAGATTAAACCCTGGTTTCATGAGAAAAGAAACTGTGTATATACCTTAGAAAGATTTTGGCAAGTAACCAAAAACTTTCAAATAAGGAACTGAATTGAGCAAAATCCTTTGCTAACGTAAACTGAGCTCTCTGGAGATCAGTAGAAGAACAGGGACCTCCTGCAGCCGAGGGTTTGTGCAGTGCTCCCAAGACCTCTGAAAACTCATTCAGGCAAATGGAAAAAAGTCTCCCCTGAAAGTGCTCCTCACCCTCCAGCTCCTTGCTTTTATCAGGAGCTCTGGCAGCATGGGAACCTCAAGCTGGTGGAAGCAGAACACACATATCTGAAGGGACTTTATCAGACCCCCCATCTCTAGGGGGTCACACCAGCTGCCCCTTCACTCTCTGCTCGCCTCTAAGACAGCAGGATCAGATCTGATAAATCAGAATGAGAAAGGCATACCCTTTGGTTTGGCTTGCTTTAGGCTTCTGGGAGACATTTAACTATCATGGACATACTCCACAGTATTTCTCTTAGCCCAGCCATTGCCATATCAGCATCACACTGTCTCATTTGCACAGTTGCGCTTGTAGTGCCTATTGGTTTTCATTTATTTCCTTTTTAACACCCTTAATTCTTCTAATTTCTTCTGAAGCAATCGTTTGAATGATTACTCAAGACAGGCAGATAGATCTACCAGTTCACCTTAGCTCTACTCCATTCCCTATTTGTAGGTATTTTTTTCTCACCAAAATTACTGCATCCTAATGAATTACCAGGCATTTTCAGCATGGCAGTGCTGTGTCTATCTGGAGTTTGCCTTCTATGTCTTTAGGAATGTGGGGGTGCAAGGATGCTGTTGCTGCTGGTACACGCTTTCCCCTCCCCTGGCTCTTCCCAAGCAATTAGGTTTGTAAAGGCTTTTAATTTTTAATTTATTCATTTTGTTTGCATCRACAGGTATTTTGGACTCCTCTGCCATGGCAAGTTAAAACAGATGGTTCCTCCAGTAATCTGTCAGTTTGTTTCCAAAAGTTTGGCTATGTCTCTACAAAGCAATTATTTTTGCTGGCATCCAGCTACCTTTGCTAGTTTTCGGATGGACTTGATGTCTCTTTCTCTCGGCATGGGGGCTTTTGAATGCCTGCCATTGCAAGAGTTTGTTATTGTTGTTGTTGCTACTTCTGCCTTTCATCTGGTGCAGCATCCTCACAAACCTCTGAAATCTCATGCTCCCAAAATCCCAGCAATCAACCCTCTCCTGTTTCCTGCTTTTGTGAATTGTGGCTTCGTAGATGGCAATTTCACAGATTGTTTTTGTCACTTTCGATGTTTTCATGTCTGGAGGATAGTATCAACTATCAGGAAACTTCTATGACAAATTGAAATCAGTATTCTCTCAGAATTTGTCACAGATAATGGACAAATATGCTTTTGCATTGGTCCCTTTGTTTGCCTGCTCCAAAAGGGTTTAGTCTGTGTGTACCATAACAAAGCATCCCTCTCTGAGGACCAAACTGATATCAGGTGCCATCAGTTCTAGTTTTCAGTTACTAAAAACCTGCTACCATATATATATATGTATACATAGATGGAATATGTATATACAAAAACCTAAATATTTCATCTATCTTGCTGCAGTGACCTGTCTTTTCCCATTTAGCAAAGCTTCCCCGTACCACCTGCAATCTTTGCTGACTGCAGGAGGGTGACACACCTCATTTCAGGGGTATTTGGAAAGGTTTTTTGTGCACAACCCTGTTAGCTTCATTCTTCCGCTCGTTGAAATTTTCAGCCTCTCAGTGTTTGTAATTTTGAAGCACCAGCAGGTTCAGCCACGTATGATGACACACAGACTGAATATTAATCAGCATTTCATTCAGGCTGAGGTGATGTACGGCTGCTTTGCCATGGGCGTCTGCCACGCTATGCTGGAGGCAGCTCGCTTCAGTCCTTTCAAGCCCGTTTATAAAATGACAGCCAGCTTTTAAGAGCTACATCTGTATAAGAAAATAAAGCAATGGCAGTGAACACTCCCAGGCACTGGAGCTTGACTGTCTATACCACTAAATTCCATGTTTAATTCACTAGGATGGACACAGTGGCTCTGAAAGTCCACCCCTGGTAGCCCTGCCACCCCTGGCTCCAACCTCTGCTCTTCCTCCTCAGCCCCTTCATCAGACATGGCTGCTCCTCATCACTTCATCAGCGCGCCCAGCTGTCGGTCCAGCAGAGCTCCTGACTCCCTCACTGCAACTACCCCAGCTTTTGTTAATCGGACAGCTGAAAATTTAACACCCATCCTGCTGAAAGTAGCCTGCTGATTTCAGAGGGAGCAGGATGTTGCCCTAACTGTTTGATTATTCACTTCATGTAATATTTTTATTTTTTAACAAAGGTGTTTACTTTTCAAACAAAGATCATTGGTTGAGCCATGGCAACTATAGTGTCTGTGTAGCCAGCAAACACTTAATATGTGGGTGGGTGGTTTGGATGGCCTTGAATACATAATTAAATTTGTTTTTCCTTTCAGCTCCCTGTGGTGTGTTATTTTTTTATATTTAAAAGTTATCCCATCTTGAAGACAACTGTTTTTTATTATTAAAAGGACAGCTTAAATGCATTTAGCAAAAGCAAGTCTCATTCCTTTTATGTCTCAATCTTTTTTCCAATTAAAGAAAAAGTCTTTTAGTGCCTATGATCAACTTCCTGTAGCCAAAATGTTTCTCTAAACATTTTCTAAAGGTCTAGATGTTTGTATACTTAATGGAATAACCTCCACATTTCCTGATCCTTAAAATATTCAGCATTAGCTTGTATGTTTTATACTGCATCAGCAAAATTGAGGATTTGGAGTGTTTCCCCAGCTGTAGAAAGAAGAAGCTCCTGCTGCTTCTGGTGCAGGTGAAAGGGAGCAATAAATAAGGGACCATCCTTGAGATAAGTCAAACTTCTGCAGTCCCTGTGGGATGCACCAGTCCTTTTGAACCATGGCTTGTCAACATGAATGGAGTCCTGCGAGTTTTGGCAGCAGCAGCCCAGTGGACTGTGTGGGAATTCAAAGTCTGTCAAATTGGGTAGATGGCTCAAAACAGACAGGTGGCAATTCTGCAAGAACAAGCGTGATGTGGACACTTCAGGGCGATGATCAAACCCACAAATGCAGAGCTGGAGTAATTGGCAATGAAAGCAGTACAGCAAAGTGAGTTTGGAGATTGTGACAGAGCTAAAATTAAATAAGAATAGAAAACGTCATTTGCTTGTGAAACAACACCTTTCTTGTTCTAATTAGTTCTCTCTGTTACCTAGGTTTCATTAGAATCATATAATCACAGAATGGTTTGGGTTGGAAAGGACCTTCAAAGACCATCTAGTCCAACCCCCCTGCCATAGGCAGGGACATCTTACAGGTTGCTCAAAGCCCTGTCCACCCTGACTTTGAACACTGCCAATGATGGGGCATCCATAACTTCTCTGGGCAACCTGTTCCAGTGTCTCACCACCCTCACCGTAACAAATTTCTTCCTTATGTCCAATCTAAACCTACCCCCTCTCAGTTTAAAACCATTGCCCCTTGTCCTGTCACTACAGACCTTAGTAAAAACTTTTTCTCTGCCTTTCTTATAAGCCCCCTTTAGATATTGAAATGTCGCAAAAAGGTCTCCCCAGAGCCTTCTCTTCTCCAAGCTGAACAACCCCAACTCTCTCAGCCGTTCCTCATAGGAGAGGTGTTCCAGGAGTGTTAGGAGTGTTACAGCAAGGTTTAGATAGCATACCTAAGCTGGTGAAGCTCAAGCTTGGTGCCTGGGTGATAAGGGATCTAGAGCACATATATGGAAAGTCTGAAGAAACTTGTTTAATACCTAAAAAAAGAAGGTTGAGGAGAAGATGGCGTGCTTCTTACATGTTAATGTTGCTATAGGGAGGACAGGGAATCATTGTTCTCTGTGTTCAGTAGGGGAGAGAATAAGTCTATTTATATTACGAAGTTTTATATTTGAAAAGAAGAAAACTTTAAATATATAAGGCCTCTGAAACACTGGCTGGCAAGTTATGCGTGAAATCATTTCACTAAGTGTTTTCAAGAACAGGCAGATACTGAGGAGGGTTTAGTCTGCCTGATCCTTCCTCGGTGCAGGTTATTGGGCTAGACTTTTTGGTGCGTGTTTCTTTTTAGCCACACAGTTCTGTAATGTACATGCTCCATGGACAATCTGGGAGAAATTAGGGTTGAATCCAAACAAACAGGCTGGGACTGATACTCATGTCTAGATGAAACAACCTAAATATGAAGGCGGAAACTCAACTAAGTAGCTACTATTAAAAAAGGACTATAAATAAATTGCCTAGCATTTGAGACAGTCCCATTACTGTGGGAAACCATGAAAGAATAGTTATTTTTAACTCTCCTATTGGCTTTGCCATAGCAGTTGATCTGGTGATTTATTGAAACGCGTTTGTAATGATTTCACTAATATACATACAACATGATGAAAAATGCCATTTTTAATGAGTTTTATGTGATTCATAACAAACTGCAGACAGTAAAAGCCTGGTGACATTTTTAAATTCTACGGAACAAGAACATTTTTAATTTTAAAAGCAGGAAGCTAAATTCTGAGAAGCGTTTCCTCTTAATTTCCCATTAAATCAAGGGAGACATAATCATTTTAAAAGGTTCTATAATTAAATGTTAGTCTATTGTAGTCAAAGGAACTGAAAGTCAGTTGGGATAAAACAAAACCAGGCAACTATCTGGAATCTGTTGTTCACTGTCTCTTGGTCTTTGCCAAGCATGTTTTGCTTTTACGTGGCTTTTGTGTTTGGTTAAAATTAGTTCTCATGTAACCAAATAATATAACAGAAAGGAATAAAATCAGCAACTGTAATGTTCTCTTTCTGGAATGTCATATTATGCTGTAAGAGGTATTTAGTTTTAAATTTTAAGAGCCAGTTACAGTTGTTCAAAAAATTCCATTAATTTTTCCTTTGCACTCAGAGTCTTTGCCCATTTTGGTCCAAGCTGTAAGTCTACACAACTAACTTACTCTGCTAATTGCCCAGCCATTTGCTTATCTCCATTAAAATGGCTCAATACTAGATAAAAATAGATACAACTGGGCAACCCTTCCAAGGTTTGGAGGGTTTTTTYCTTTGCTTGCTTAACAGTGGGCTTTTGAGCTTTTCCAAGTAAGAAGAAAAGAAGCTTGAATCTCCAGTGACCAGCTTACTATAGCTTTAATTCAAATCTGAATCTCCCATTAAGGTCATCTCTGTAGTGGTTTGAAGTTTTCCTATTCGTTAACCTCTGCATTGAACTGAATATTCCTCAGATTCCCTAATTAGTTACAGTTGGAGCTTTAGTGACTTTCAAGACTTTCCTCCTTGAGCTAGAAAGAAAAAGGTTCAAACAATGGTCAGGAAACCCTAAAACCTCTTATCTCTCAGCAGTTCGATTAGACAAGAAGAGTACTGTCTTGATGGATTGAAAGTGCTCTGTACCAGATAAGAACAGGAATGATAAGAACATTAGAGGTCTCCTTTTTTTACTGAAGAAAAGACTGCTTTCCTTTTAAGTGCTATCTTTTCTTCATTTACACATTGCAGGATAAACAGAACGTGTTTGCAATTAATATTTCTGCTTACACCTTTGTTGTGCCTCAATTTTTCAACAGATACAACAGAAGGGTATAAGATTAAATGATTATTGAAGCAGCTGAAACTTACTGAACTCCTTATTATATGTTGTGCAGCCCTAGTGACGCTGGAAAAGAAGGTAGAAAAGGTGATGTTATGAAAATAAGAAAAAATGTATTTGTTCAATGTATTCCCTTTCAGATAGCATTAAAAAGTAAATATAGGTGTGAGAAAGACATTAGCTGCCCTGGAAAGACGGTTGTGTAGATGTTCTGCTTATTTTGCTCCGTTCAGTGGGTTGGTTGTTGCTTTTCTTCCAGTTGCTTTCCATTAATCACTTTGGTTCTAAAAGGCCTTAGAAGGAAATTGTTTACAGATATTTTCCTTTGCTCTGACAGAAATATGAAGCCATTTTCAATCAGCTCCCTCCCATCCTGCATTTGTGGCCCAGCCATTTCCCCGTTTAAGTCAATCAGGACGTAACCATCGACTTAAACTGGAGCAGATGAAGTTCGTTCTTTACCTAGCAGTGGCTAAAAAGCCAGAGCACTGAATATTTTCTATAAGCCAAAGGGTATTTTAATAGCTTAGCTTTTTTTGTAGCTGATTAACTTTGTCTTCCAGTGTCAGTACAGCAAAAGAGACCTTATAGGACTACTTTCAAGGAGCCTCGGGGCTGCTTTTGTTCTCAGGCGCACTTTGGACACTTTGCATTAAACAGTTCCACTCAGAATTTTCCTAAGATCTCATAGTCATAGCCCAATGTGTGCCATTTAAAAGGCAAAAACATCCTGATACGGTATATAATGCTTTTAGCCATATGGGGTATTTTTTTTTTTTTCTGGTCATTGTTTAAGAACTACTCTCTGGAGATTTCTGTAGCAGTTTTTATGGGAATCTATTTATCATTACATGATGTTAATTCAGATGTTTTCATGGAGCCTGCATACTTCTTGCCTCTACATTTATAATTGCACAAATTTATGATGCTGTAAAGTTCAGAAACTCGGGCAATCTAGTACAGATGGTATTTGGGCCAAAGTAGCAGATTGTAGCCATCATTTCTAGTAGCTTTTCCTATAACTTTAAACAAACTAACCCGAACAGCTGAGATAGTCTGGGTTCCATAATATCAAACTATTTACACATGAACAAAGTCAACTTGAAAGCTCAGAGAGATAGGCCTATTTAGAGGAAATGGACTAAACTGTAAGTTTGGTTCTATAATCACATCTTAATTACGTTTCACTCATCAGCTACTGCTGGCCTTTGATGAATCCTACGGAGGAGCTGGTTTGCATGCATGTCTGTCTTTGCTTGCAGAAGACCTATTGGGAAATCATCAAAACCTTTCAGGGGAACTCTGGCTCCACTGAAGTCAATAGCAAGACTCACGCGTGCTTCGGCAGAGTCAAGTCTTCAGTCTGGGATCCTGCCCACAGGCAATTATAACAACAAAACAGGAAAAATGATTTGGCTAATGAGAGATGGGGAGGAAGGAGCTGGAGAAGATTGCTGGGAGGTGGTGRAAGAGAAGTGGCAGCAATGAGGATGAGGAGGCAGAAGAGCTCAGGAGAAGGAGGAGGCAGATCATGGAGCAGAGGCAACAGGAGAGCAGTAAGAGGAGGCAGGGGTGTGAATAATCGAGAGTGGAGCTGAAATAAGGGGCGCTGCTTTTCAGACCAAAGAAGAGAGTGTGTTTTAAATCAGTTCCTTAGAGGGAGAGAATGACTGCGGTGTGATAGGTGAGCTGAAAGGGTTAAAAGCCTTCAGAAAGAAAACAGGAATCAAAGACCTTACACTGTATTTAGGTCCAAATCAGTCCTGCCAGAACAGTTCATCCCACCTCTGGCCTGCTCCCAGGGAACATTTTCCTTCATAACCCTCACAGCTGGACTGGGGTTGGGCCACAAGGCAGATGAACAGAAAAGGACAACCTGTAGGACAGTGCCTGCGGGCCTCTTTCCTGGTCCACCACGTCCTGTGACCAAAATGTTAGCTTCTCATACAAAGAGG
The DNA here is from genome assembly GCA_035582835.1 of Phoebastria nigripes. Classification (NCBI taxonomy): domain Eukaryota; kingdom Metazoa; phylum Chordata; class Aves; order Procellariiformes; family Diomedeidae; genus Phoebastria; species Phoebastria nigripes. The sequence goes on along the minus strand of JAYKAV010003221.1, from coordinate 79,783 downwards.
CAAGAGAAGAGTGGAATTGGGGGCCCACATGTCTGTGACACAACTGTTGTAAGACAAAGAGCACCTGCATGGTGGATGTGAAATAGATGTGTCTCTGTATGAGAGAAGAGGTGCTTCTCTGCAAGCTGCTGTGGGGCTTCCTGCAACAGCAAAAAGTACCACAGCACTGCACTGGTCTTCGAAACCAGACATTTAGGCTGTAACTGTCACACTGAGTGACAGTGGGCTTGGGACTGTCCTTGGGCATTGAGGCCAGCTGGTGTGCAATGGCTTGCACACATGCTTTTCTATCTTCCAAAACCTACATATGAGCTTACAAAAGAGCCAAAGAGATTCTCCTGTCTCCCAAAGCAAAGAAAGGTCTGCACCCAGACTGGGTCAGCAGTGCTCCCAGGCCTGTGCTAGCTCCTCTGGTTATTTCTCACCTTGGAAAAAGCTAGCTAGCCAGGTCAAAACCTTGCCAGGAACTAGTCTACTGGCTGAACAGCACAGATGGTTGAATCACTAAGCCTGGGAACACTGCTTGGTGCTATTTAACTCACCATTATAGAAACGTTAATGTTGTTTTTCTATGAGGTATTCTTATTGATTTACTTTGGCATGTGAGAAGGACCATTCACAGGTTATTTTAAGTACTTGTAGCTTCAGTAATAATAGCAGCCTGGGCAATTAGTTCAGAAACAGCATCTTTTTGTATTTCAGGACATAATGATCCCAAACCAGAGTGTGAGAAACAAGCACAGTTCCAAAAGGCATGGAGGGAACCTGATGAGTTCTCCAGAGCATGGACCACTTTGTAGGACCCAAGGCTGGAGAGCTCGCCAAAGTGATACTCTTTATTGGAGTCACCAGGACACATGTACTGTTGGTTCTGTGTGTGGTGTTAGCTTAGACCTGTACGGTCGCCAGGATGCAGCAATCAGCTCTGAAGGTGACTTCAGGAACACAAAGATTCCCCATCGCTTCCATCGGGTGCCAGAGAAATTCTTGGTTTAGCGTGGCCCTGCATTCACAGCTGGAGAGCTGGCAATCACCTTCCTTCCTTGGCTGCTATCCAGCACTAAGTCAGATGGGGGACTAAGAAATACCACTTCGTACACACTCCTGTTACTGCCTTTCCATTCACAAATGTAAAAACATCCTTGATTTTTTCTGACAAAAATGTAAACAAGGAGACTAGCTGGCCCAGGGGATCTGTAATAGGATACAGGGCCTTTCACCTCTGTCTTATGAACAAAACACTATTCCCCTCTGATGCACGTTCGGTGGCTTGTGAGAAGAGAGCTGGTGGTCTGAATCCAGTGTCATGTGTCTGCATCAGGAAGCCACTAGATTTGGGACTAATTAGCCTCTTTGTCAGCAGCCCCTGCAGAGGGGCCAGCGATGAACTGGTACCTCCTGCGCAGAGATAAGACAAGCTGACTGTACAAGGGAAACTGGTCTAGCTGATGCTGGTCCTGCATTTGTCCGCTGTCTAGTAGCCGGTCTTTGGACATCTTTAGGAAAGCTAATCACAAGCATGGATTCACTTACAAGACTGTAATGAAATGCAGCGCTGCAAATCATACATATGCTGACAAATAAGTTTCTGTAAGAGGGTGCTTGGTGTCTCAGAGATGCAATGCAGTATCTGGCAATGCATGTTTTGATGAGTAAAAAAGGAGCTCTGATGTAATGGACTTTAAAATCTGATGTTGCATCACCTGGCTGTGAACAGTCCTTTGCTGGCTCTGACTGCAGCACTTGGACACCTGCTGACTGCCGGTCCCTGTGCCCAGGTGAGGGAACCGAACCGCCTTGCACTCATGTGTGTGCCAGAGGAAGGATGCGTGTCTGCCCTCTGTAAATGGCAAGGCAAGCCCCTTCCACGTTGCACAGGAGGATTACCTCCACCCACAGCATTTCTGTTCTTAGGGCTCGGGGGCTTAATGTATCCATCATCTGAGGAGGGGGAATTCCCAAACTCGGCAATACTGGTAGGTTACATGGGAGCCCTTTGCTTCCAGCTGTTAAGTACCTTAGTAATAGCTGTAAATGCTTCTCTTTGTGTTATTCTGTTAAAACTGAGTACTTGGCCTCAGACTCCTGTTGATGCAGCAGTGTCTGTAAATACTCTCAGCATTAAATTTAAACTGGGTGTGTTACTGGCCATTTAAACTTGTGCTTATCCACACTGGGCTCTGCAGTACCCCTTGACATATGCAAATGCATTGAAGTAGGGCCGGGTGTATTTCTATGGGCACTTTTCACTAATAATAAGGGCCTCCCCACCTCCAAAGAAACCAATCAAAAAATGATTGTAGGAGAAAATACTTAGAGACAAATTTTCCATTAGCTGTCGTGGTGGGTCAGGTAGGCAGCTCCTTTGCTGCTCAGTTCTGCTCTTCTGTCAGAGACTGCTGCCTTGAGGCCAGAGTCCAAAGAGCAGAACATGCACAAGGTCCTCAGCTACTTCAGCAGAGGATCTGATGGCTTAGCTCCAACCACCTCCTGCAGAAGCTCAGACTGAGCTCTCTGGGTTGAACGAGCTGTGGGGGAGAGTGGAGTAATATCTTGAGCTACATCATCTGTTCACTGAATGAATGTATCTAGACCCTGAATTCATTGGGAACTCAAAGAAAAACATTGCGCTAAGAAGGAAGCAAAAATAGACTGGTTATTCTGAGTAAGTCTGGGATTGCAGCTCCTCTGTGGGTCCAGTTCCAATACATCTTCCCATTATTCCCCTCCCTCCTTCCCTGGTCACAGCAGGAATTTGCCCTCATTTATCCAGATGTCAGGTCTTTTCTTCTGTTGCATGCAAGAAAACAGCAAAGACAATGTAGCACTGGGCACAGTAACATGCAGAGGTAAGCAAGACCTTTCATCAAACCCAGGAAGAGGTTGGTAACAAAAAGTGGCTGACATAGGAGTGTTCAGACTGTGGCTCATCAGACGCAGGGCATAGCTGTTTTCTGCTTTTAGTGGTGGGAGTGAGCACTGGGTGGATGCATTACATGATTACTGACGGACCAAATGCACTGATAAAATGAAAGTCAGCTAACCATCCGCTCACATAAGATGATTCAACTGAATTCCTCTGGAACCTTGAAACAGTGCAGCCAAAGGATCTCCCAAGGCATCAACATCCACTCTGCAAGTTCTTCTGGTTTTCCTGGTCTGATGGAAGTAGATAACCCAAAACACTGTGAGAACAGCACCCATCGGGTTGCCAGCTGCCTGACTGGGAACATGGAATGTCAAAACCCCCTAAAAATCCCAGTTGTCTACAGATTTCTGTCTCATTTTTTTTTAGATAAGTCCTTCAAGTCAATTAGATTCCTAACCATCTGCTTCTTTTAATAAGCCTGACATTTAGGCTTTTTCATATTTATTTAGTCTGAGCTCTTTCTTACTACTACTCTGCCCACACTATAGGCATCAGGAACTTGATTTAAGCAAGTAAAATGTGGTTATTTTAATTGCAGTAAAAAACCCTGGGTTCTTGATCATTTTTGGGAAAGCAACAAAGCCAGAAGACTAAGGATCAGATCTGAGAAAGTTCTTAACAAGCCCAGTCCAAGAATGCACCATTTGGTGGTCACTTACACATAGCAATACTTAAAATTCACTCAGGACCTCCCTGTTCAGCTTCAATATGGAACATTTCATACCAAACACTCTGGGAAAGAATCTCCTTTCTTTGTGGGCTCCGAGGTCCTGTATTCTTGTTTGCATCAGGGCACAGATCCCACTGAACAGTGGAAGGAACCTTACCTAGCCAGATGGTTTAGGTACTTTCTTGTAGACAAAGCCATGGATTTGAGTCCCTTCAACCTAAACTACTTAATGGGTCAGTGCCCTATTGACATAGCTGTGATATAAAAGATGCATGTAGCACCAGGGTTGAAAATTTCCTTGTCATGATCCTTCAGACTTAGTGGGAGAACCACCTGACCTGGTTCAGGTGTCAGTCTTGATTTCTAGCAAGGGGTGAGGATTCAGTCATGCTTTTTGCATGGTGTTTCATACTAGTTACCTGTAGGTGCTGTTTGACCCTCACTCTGCTAAAGTGCCTCTGTGCTGAAGGGCACTGAAAATGTATTCGAGGGAAGTGGTTTAGGATGTTACCATTCTCTGCTACTACTGTTCCTCCTCTCTGTCAATGCTGAATGAGCAAGGCAAAGCTGGAAAAACAGTATCCGCTCAGATCTCAACCATTTCAGTGAAAATTGTTTAATTTATGTTAAATTGTTTAATTTATTTGAACATACCTTTCTGTCAAAGGAGTGGGTTGTTAATTCCAGGAAAGGGGTAGAGCGGAGGACTCATTCTTAAGCTGCAATAGCTGGATTTGTTAACCTATTTTCTCTCCCCAGGCCTCTTCAAGTTTAGACTCTGAGGGCCTGGTGCCTAAATATGACATTGTAGTGCCTACTTTGCTAATCCCTACAGCACGATCAGATAATCACCAATGTACTCCTTAATATTTCATCATCAAAATTTTCCACTAATGCAGAAAACGAGATAAGCACCATCTCTAAATTACTTGAAATGCTAGGAGAGGACATAAAGAAAATTTTTTTCTCCTTCCCAACAGACTCCACAAATCTGGGTGACCTTAGCTTTGTTTAGCTCCAGTTAGAAAGTTTCTACCGTGTCTCTCTACCTGCCTTTTCAGTGGATGCCGTTAATGACACAAAGTCAAGACTCAAATCCACTTACTGCAAACAAGGAACAATGTCTGACAAATCAATGATGAATGTTTGAGTTTGGGGCTCACAGCCATGAGGGCAGAATATTCTGCGAAAACCAGAGAGATTGGACACACAAGTCCGTGTCCTGCGGGATAGATTTTCCCTTGTACAGCTTGGTGTGAGTGTCACAATAGTCATGATCTCCTGCTGCTCTTTGGGAGATGTGAAGGTTCACTTTATTAAGCATTCATAAGTTTTGGAGGTGTTAATTGATTGCCCAAGCACTGCAGTGCTTTGAGCCCTGTATGTATCTGCCACCCATCTGTTTCACCTCCTGTTTGTTAACACAGCTGGAAAAATTCATATGCAGGAACCCACCTCATCCCAGAAGTCTTTAAAATCTAATCGCTACTCCTGGACGTCCAGCTAAATCAATTTAAAACAATTAGGGAATGCAGAGTTAAAGCAACAAAAGCCATAAAGCATCCTTTGGAAAGGCTATGCTAACTGGTGTGTTTCTGTGACACACATGGATTTATTTGGATATACAGTGATGATAAGATAAAATTGTAATGGGCCTGGCGGAGACCCAGAGGTCATGATCCCTAAAGTACCACTGGATTTAGCTGATCTATATCGTGAGGGCTTAATGGTAACTGTTGTTTTTTTAAACAATACCTTTTGTTCTCAGTTAATGTACTTCTTGTTGGCTTTGGGCAGCAATCTAAACAGTCACAGCCACCTGATGATAAGTGTTGGCAAGGTGATAATCAGTTTGTTTACCTTTTAAACCCTACAGTAACAGATGAATTAAAAAAATCTTAAAGTGTGTTATAAATTACAGTTGGAGTAATAATGTTAGTTCAATTGTTTGTGATGACAGATGGGAGAAACAATCTTTTACCAGACTAACTGGTACACCTGCAAACAACAGAGAAGTTTTTTGGCTCACACCCTTGTGTCTTCTGTCCCTTTTCCACTGGAAGCTTGGAACCTTTTCATTGTTCCCTCTAAAACCCCAAATGGGGATACGAAATGCTCAGGCAAAAGACTGAAGTCCTTGCAGGACCTTATGTGCATCCCAGAGTGGACATGTTTTCTCTGCCCTGCCGGCGAGAGGTTTGGTGGAACAGGGCTGGAGACATGGAACCCGTGAGCAGCAGAGGGGGCTAAGGGAGCTCAGCCACGGACAAGCTGTACTCAAGTGCTGGGAGCAGAAAGAACTTTTTTTTGTCTCTGCGATGAGCATTTTGAGCCTCCTGGCCATGAGCCAGTCCCTCCCAGGTTGCCAAATCTGTTCTTGGCATAAGTTTGGTTTTCACATGGGGGAGTTTGTTACTCTATTTCACATGAACATTTCATAGAAATGAAACCTAAGGTGGTACTGTGGTTGGTTGGTTCTTCTGAATGAAGGATTTCCCATTGATGACAGTCTGGTGCTCTTCTTCTCATGGCTCCAGTCCTTGAGAACGCAAGGCTTTGATCCTGGCATGAAGGCTTCAGCATTTTTTTCCTCTACTCTGCCATGGCCAATTCTCATGCCAGAACCTCATGCATGTCTCTCTGACCCTAGTTTAGAAGACATTGGCTCCTAGGTTTATTTTCTGTGTTAATTAGCAAAAGCAATTTTGCTTATTTCTTTATTGCAATGGATGATTGGAACATAGAGTGCTAGAAGGCTGTGTGTGGTAGCTCCTGCCATGTATGCTGGCCATTTGGAAAGTGAAGCAGGGTTTCATGGCCCACGACTGGTTGGATACATGATATTAGGAAATCTGGAGAATGAGAGACAGCAAATGACTTGTTAAGTGCCACTGACCATCTAATCCTTACAAGTTTATAGCTACAAACCTGTGTTTGAACATGACTGAATTTCCTGTGACTACAGTTCAAACATCTGTACCTCACTCGTCACCCTCAACCCCAGCATAGCCAAGGGAGATCCAGTCAGTATAATCAGGAGATGCAGAGCATTACTTGTCACATGCTAAAGAAGATGCCTCGCTGTGACTATGAAGATTGTAGGACAATGCTGACACCCTAAGTCATCTCTTTCACAGGTTCAAGCTTCCCACTGTGCCCTCTCTGTATCTTTCCCATTACACTATATCCTTTTTCTGAGATGAGGGAACCTTCTCTGAGATAAGTACAATTTTCATGATATGGACTAATAATGGATTTACAAGGTAGCATAATGACATTCTCTGCTTTGATTTCTATTCCTTCTGCCAATTTCTAACTTTTAATCCGCTTTTTGACTTCTACTGAGGTCTACCAAAGCATTTCTGCAGAATTACCAATCATAACCCAGAATCCCACTGCTCAGTAATGAGTCAGCTCATTTTACAAGCAAAGTTAGGATTGTTTTACCCCACATTGGTTACCTGATCTTTTGGCTGCATTGACTTTATTTTGATATTTTATCACTCAGTCACTGAGGGCTCAGTGCAGTTGGCCACAAGAAGACAACCTGCGCCAGCGTCAGTACTGAAGGCCTTCCCAGCCTCTAGTCTCTGCTCCAGAAAGGCTGCTGGAGCTCCTGGGTCATATCTGTCAGCACTGTGTGGGCATCTCAGATCCTCAGGTCTCTCAGGTAACACTATGCCACTCTATTCAGGGAACTGAATTATACCTTCAGTCTCTTAAGGTTCTCCCAAAATTCTCCGCAGTCAGCCTACTTTGAAAAATACTGAATTATCTTCAAACTTTTTCACTGCCCTGCTCAACCAGGTCACTTATGAGTATGTCCAGATTGCAAATACTTGCTTTAGGCATCAGTCTGGAGAGGCCTGGCTATTCTGTTTGTTTGACCATTTTTAAAGATACCAGAATATTGTTTTCCACATTTCCAGTCCTTTAAAAGAAAGTAACCTCTATACATTTTAATCAGTGAATAAGGTTTATTCTCACAGATTCAATTCAGATTACTCCTTGATAATGGGTGTCAGTGTCTTTTATTGTATCTTGCATCAGAAGACATTCATATTTCTGCCTAGATCTCCTCTTCATTTCTTTAGGTCAACACATCAGTGCAGGAGAGGTGTGAAACTTAATTCCTATCAGTTGTATGGATGGAAATACYTGGCAATTTAGCAACATGAGCTGGAGTTCCCTCATGCTAAATTTTCTAATACACAAAGATCTCTGGCCTCTTAAGGACATGGTGGTGTCACTCACAGTTTAAGACGTCGCTATGTAAGACCTGCATGTTTTCACAGTCTTGACAGTGAGCTAGGTGTACAATGAGGTTTGCAGTATAAAAGAATCTCTTCAACAGAAGGAAGAGCATAATTTTAGGGTTTCTAGAAACAAAAATGGCTTTTGTAAGGGTAAGCTTGTGTTTACCAAAGCATTGGAATCCTTCAGAGAAAGGAAATTTAGGTGACTCAGGAAGAAAGTAATTCACTAGGCTGCCTTCCATTATTTCTTATAAATTCTCCGTTCAAATTCAGCCCTGGAGCAGGAGACTGGATTAAACGACTTCCTGAGATGCCTTTACATGTATTTCCTGTTATGACTTTTCAAAGGTTATGAGAAATGAGGGTAGAATGAAAGGAACAATTCCCCCAGTTTTGGTTCTTCCAGACAGATCTATTAGTCTCCAGGTGAAGAAATGGTGCAGTTGGTGCAGGTGATGATTTAATAAAAAACCCACTATTGAATCCAAAATAATAATCACAGAAATAGCCTGAATTGCAAAAACAGTTAATTTTATTATCACAACAATAAAAAATGGCATAGGCAGCCTATATAACGTGCTTCTCTAGTTACTTTGCTAAACGATAATACGCAGCAACTTGCATTATTTATGTGAAATGTGAATAAGCATGTTGAGTGATGTACCTGGTACAGACATAATAACAGTGTACCTACTAAAGCAATTAACTAAAGAAATTATCTTTTCCTCAAAAACATTTGAGGTGACAGGAAGCAATGAGCCCAAACTGCAGACTTGACAGCAGCAGTGATTTTCTAACACTTACTAGAAGATTATTAAGAACTGGAATAGACTGCTTAGAAAAAAAGGAGAGGGGATCACTATCAGAGAGGAGGAATATATGTGAGGAAGTACATATATATTTGAAGTTACATTGGCACAGAAGGGTGGTCTAGATGTCTTCTTCAAGCCCATTGAGCAGTATTTCCTGTGATGGCAGCTCAGCCTCCCACTCTTCCCTCCTTACCTCCAAACTATGATCTGTGAGGCTTCTTCATCTGGAAAACCTAACTGCAAGAGTTGCAGGAAAGTCTGGTGTTACTGAAGTCTGCTGTTGACCATAAGCACAGAAAACATGGTCTCAGACTCCTGTGCAGCCTCCAGTGAGCCTTCAGTGGTTCTTCATTTCAGCAAACATCATCAGCCAAGGTCAGATGCAGTGGGTGTAAAAGGTTGCATGTGCCCTCTACATGCTTAACCTTTCTTGTGATTTATTTTCAAACGGTGTTCAGTGTTTCTGCTGACTCTGGCAGGTGTACGCATGGACCCAGCCCTTGATGACGATGTTGGCTGCCTGCAGTGGAGTCTATTCCTGTGTGTGAGAAGTCATCTATTCTGGGAGGAACTTGCTATGACCCCTTGTAGCGTTGAGAAGGTAAACTCAGGGCACAAAACGGGCTGTTCGGGTTGGCACAGGACATTGTGTCTGGGCTTTGTTTCTGACTCTGTAGCTTGTTTACTGAATTACTTTGGGCTGATCTCTAAGCTCTCTGTACCTTGATTTTACCATCTGCAAGTTGAAGCTGGAAGTTGTGGTGATCTGTCTTATCGTTTTGCAGTCTAGGAAGAGAAATGAGCTAATTCCTGCAATGCAGCAATGCTTTAAGCTCCCATACTATTACCTAAGCATTGTCTGCTGGCAGTCTGTGGAGCATATCTGGCCCATGGACCAACACTACCTCCCAGCAATGTGGGAGCACGTTCCCCTGCTTGCCTGGTTTTCAGCAGGGACAGTGAAATGTGCTCCAGCAAGACTGCTATTGTAGCAGAAAGGAAAAGGCATTGGCCGTGACACCTTGCTACTCAGCTGTCCATTATGCCAGCAGCTACTTTGAGAGGATTGTAGATTAAAGGACTCTAGTCCCAAGGTCTGCTACCTACAGGGACATGAGCTCTTCTCTGTCCTGTTATTACATTTTTAGGTGTCTCTAGCACATGGGAATAGGTGTCCTGAGACTGGCTTCTGGCTCCTAACTTCAAAAAGTTGGCTCACTTTGAAGGCCCAGAGGAACAGAAAGATGAACCACTAATGGCAGGAGAAATGGCACTACCTGTATGCTATTCCAGGCTGGAAGACAGGCAAACTAATAGACATATACGTCTTCAGGAGAGGAACAGACTATTCTGTGGAAAAATGAAGGTGTAGACTCAAATTGTAACTTCAGTGTATGAGAGTAGAACAATTCAGACAGCAGGTCAGGAACACTGAGAAAAAACTAATTTTACAGGATGATAGTGAGCAACACAAAAATACTCTTTTCGTGCTAAGCAATTAAAGCCAAATTAAATACGTACTATATTAAATGTCTGCAGAAATAATGAATGCTGTCTTGAATTTCAGCTATATCATAGCAAAACTGGAGCAAATCTTTTGTTCTCACAATCAAACCTGCTTTATTTACTTTACTGAAAGTGTCTATTTGGAAAACCCTTTAAAAAGTGATATATAACAATGTAAACTGCATTTGGCCACCATATTAAGAGCAGACCCAAGAGACGGAGGTGGCTTCACACAGCAGAATTTTCTCCCCGCCAATTGAAAGCAAAACACTTCATTCATGAGGTTCAAGGGAAGGAAATAAAATTTATACAGGATTATGTTTAAAACAGGCAGGATCTCTCTGAGGGAGAAAATCACAACTGAACTCAGCTGAGCTCTGTCATGTCAGAAACCAGAGACCACCTGAGGAAGAGCTGCTGCTGTCTGGATATATGCAGAATCTATATCTGCTTTGGGGCTCTACCTGGGTACTGGGGAAATCCCCAGGCAATGTCTGGCTGCGGTTTAAGCTTTGACCATCCCCTCCTGTATTCTCTGCTTGTGGGACTCCCTGAAATGCTCTTTCCTTAGCAGCAGTACCGATTCTTTTGAAGGTTAGTCTGAGTGATACTGCCTAGCCGAGCTCTGCAGGACAGCTGTGAAGGGTGTAAGTGCAGAAAGGCAGCAGAAATGGAGAACAGGATCGTTCATTCATGACATCCAGCCTTTTCATTCTGCAGAACTTGATCTCATGAGAGAGCCAGGAGCTCCTCTGCAGGAGGGAACTTTGGGCTGGAGGAGACCTACACTGATGATTCAAAGTCTTCCTACCTCTCCCCCGTAGCAAGCATAGACTGGGGACAGGGAAGGTGCAGATGGAGCTTGTTTCTCCTTGCAATCCTATACCAGAAGCATGGCCATGACATAAGAGAAATAAGGCTATTTTAATTCATGGTGGGGAGTCAATCTGGGCCCACCACCTTAAGATCACAGGAGTTCAAAGGTGAGGGGTACAGCTTGTCCAGACCCAAGGGTTTAACCATAGTATGCCGGTTGATGAAGGTATGAGGAATGAAAGAGCAGTGGCCAACATTTCCTAAGCAATTCTTGTTATGTTCCCTCAGGGTTTGCAAAGCACATGTGCTTCCTGTGGCTGCGACAGGGCAGGGGAGGGGGGGAGACGTCGGGACAGGGAGTCCCCTCTGCCCAAGCACCTTCCCGAGGAAGGTGGCTCTCGTGCTGCACTGGAGCTGAACCCGAGGACGGCGGTTGCCTGGAATCCCTGAGCGGTTCCAGATGCGGCACCGCGGGACGGTGTGGGGCCAGCACACAGGCTGCTGCTTCTGGCATTTGGCAAAACCCAGGAGGGCGAAGCTGGCCTAGCTGCACATAAATGTTTTCTCACGCTGTAGCAAACCTTGCTAATGAGCAGCCCGGCTTCCCTTGGCTTTTGCCAGGTTAATTCTCTGTGTGTGTTTTAGGTCTCGCTCTATTCTCAATCCATGTATTGTGAATATCGGCGAGTTGTGTCTTATCTCTGTTAGCTCTGAAGAGCCTCTCTGCTCTCTGGGGTGGGCCAGCCATCACAGTGGTGACCAGAGTCAGCACCCTGCTGTGTGGTTTGGTCCTAGCCGGCTTTCAGCCACGACATTAGCTTGAGCCCTGGGAAATGTGCTGCCTCTCCAAGGTCAACGGTGATCTTGCTTTAGTGAGCTACAAGCGGGGAGTTAGGAGGGTGGGTGAGTCAGTGACCCATTCCCAACAGAGATACTTCCAGAAGTGCAAGTGATTAAGTAAGTGCCTAATTGCTGCCAAAAGTGTTTCCAGTTTTACCTCTGAATATCTGGGCTTCTGTCTCCTTGTACCATGGCTCTATCTCCCATCGACTGCAGATGAGGCTTTTAGACAAGCTGTTCTTGCAGCAGTAAGTGCACGTGTCCGTGCTGTACGCAGTGCAGTATTTGTGCACTGTTACGCACCGTGGCGGCTGCACAGTCCCGCGCTGGGTGAATGCACTACTTCAGGCAGAGATCAATACTCACGTCTGACCCTGATCCTCTTAGCCTGACATTTTAGCTGGTCCGACTGGCTCCAGCATGTAAAAGAGCTTAACAAGTAGGTTGCTGTTCGCACTTGTGACACTTACTGCGTATGCATAATCTGAGCTTCTAAGCTTTCTGAGCAATATTTTTTTTGAAAATCAACCACCTGGAAGATCATCTGAGCTCCGCTCACAGCTCCTCAAGTTCACATCAGGTATGGCTGTAAGTGGTAGCTGCAGAATTTATAAACAGAGCAAATTCATCACTGAATGTGTAATGAGCCAGGCCTTGGAAATGAAGGACACCAGTTTCTTTCTTCAGCATCCTGTCTGAGCTGCATCTGACATGTTCAAGCCAAATAGACACCATCATGAGCATTCACACTCTGGGCAGCAGCGGGAAAAAGCAACAAAGTGGCATTTCACAGCCTGAGCTGCTGCTATTGTTCTACGCAAGATCTATAAATTAAATAAGGTCTCAAAGCTTCTCATTAAATAAAGGCTTCTAAATAAATGCAGTTAATAAAAGAGGGTCTCGGAAATGAGCAAATTTAGCTTTCTGTGAGAGTCCTACTGTATGTTGGCTATGAAAAATATCTTTGTCTCAGTCCTTACTGGTTTACAGATTGATCTCTCTGTGGAAACTTGTGCCAAGAGTATTTGAGATGTTCTATTTTGGGAAATCTATATGGGAGGTTAATTTAGGTAAATCAGGGAATCCTCTTGAGATTTCAGAGAAAGAAAATCTGGAGGGGTTTACAGACTAAAAGCATTGGCCTGTGCTATTTTTCTGAAACAACTTCAGCTGTGGCTAGACTTGAGAAAATTTAAATGAGGTCTGTAGTTGGGATGAGTCCAGAAGGACAAGTTTTGGCTCCTCCAGTTCGGTACAGCACGAAGAGGTGGGAAAGGTGTTGATAAACAGAAATGAACAGAAATGAAAAGGCTGCCACAGCTGGCTGACATTTAAAAGCTGAGCGCCACACTTTTTTTACTTCAAACTCCCAGCAATGAGGAGTTTTAAGGGCCAGATTCTCATACCGGCCATACCAAACTAAATGGGGAGTAACTCCCAGCCTGCTCCTCATTTACACCAAGAGACAGATGTGAATCTGGATCTAAAAGGAAAGCTAGACAAGCTGTCACGCTGGGTAACGATGCAATATATCAGAGCTGGAAATCAGGCTCCAGGCATTGCAGCGAGGACCAGAGGCACCCCGCCTTTGCACATATTCCCTGCATGTGTTCAGGCTCTGCTGATTTCGCACTACATGACCTAAAATGTTTTACATTTATTCACTTCAGCCTTTTCCTCGAAGTAATTCCTCAGCTCTCCTTCTGTGGGGACAGATGGTCACGGAGGTCTCGTGTTTGGTGGTTACAGCTATGCGGCAAGAGAGGGATGCCTCCAAGCCCTCCGTCGCCCAGCTCCCACCTGCTGGTTTGAACATCTTGAGTCTGTATAAAGGGAAGATGAAGCCATGAGGACCTGGCAAAGGAGTCACTGAAATGCAGCTGTGGGAACACATCCTCTTGGATTTATAAACAGTGGCACAAATCTCCTGACTGCCACCAGGGATAAATTTGGGTTTGTTTCCTTGCCTGTTGAGGAAATCCTCCTCCCTTGCCCCTTTTCCCATTTACGTTAGGCTGGGCTGCACACCCACTGCCTCTCCTGTGCTGAGATGGCTCTGCAGCCTCCGTGCATGGGAACAGATTTGTGAACTGTCTAGAAATAAACAGGCAAGCTGTCCTACCCACACAGGCTAATCTGACACTATATGCCCAATATTGCATTCCTTTAGGCTGGAAGTCCTCATTCATTCCTTCGTAGTTTTATTGCATGTATCTTTTTTCAACTAAAGCAGTCTATTGCTTCTCCCCATAGAAGCATTAGGTATGTGACATTTCCACCAAAACAATAATGTTTTCAAATGGTGCCAGTAAAATGCTGGAGGTTTGATTTAAAATGAGGAGAGAGAGATGTGAGCAACTAATAGGTTATTTCTCCAGCCCCAGAAAACTAAACTAACGTCTCAAGGACAAAAGCTTGCAGASAAACTTTTGAACTTCTTTACAAGTACTCCTTGAAATACTTCTAAATGAATATATCTATATTCATTACTGTATTTTATGAACTATTGTGCCCTGCTTCACACTGAAAATAATAAGCTGATGCACTAGTCTAAGAGGAATCAACTGAAAGACCTTGTTTTCTGCATGGGTGGGAATGTGTAATGCAAATATAAATAGTTTCTTCTTTGTGGATTGCTCATTTTCCTAGGGCTCATTCTCACAGCAAAAAACCATGATCTTTCGTGTCCTAGTGGCGYGCTCTGTGATATTATGGACTTAAGGGGAAAAGCCCAGACACAGTAACTGCTCTGTGTGTGAGCTATAGCCAAATGGCCAAAATAGTACAAAATAAAACTAACAATGTAAGTTGCTGGTTTGCCAGAGCTAGGGGGTTTAAAACTCATAGCCTAGCTTATTCCCTAAGTATGATTATTATGGCAACAGCCAAAGACTTGAGCAGTGCTGGAGTCATCTCTTTATAGCTCCTGTGCAGAGCTGAAATAAGACTGTATCACTTGCAAGTGAGGAACACCACTGATGTATTCCTGCTTGTATTTTGGGCCAGGAAGGCATAAGCTTTTCTGAGCACCTTTTAGACCCTAAAGGCTTGATTTGGTTGCCAGACTGTAGATGTCTGGAGTCATATGAAATGCCCTGTTGTGCAGAGCTGGAAGATACAACAGCAGCTACAGGGCATTTGGCTGTCCTGGAGCAGCTGATGGGGCCAGCAGTTCACCCTGTGGCATCTCAGGCTCAGGCAGTCGAATCCCATCGATTCCCCCATTCCCCTGCAGGTGGTCTGATGAAATCAGCCTTAGCAGCTTTATGGAGATTTAGTTCATGCTGATGATACCAAGCAGAACATATTCCAGCCAGCAAAAGTTCAAAAAATAAAAATAAAAATCATACACATACAATTATACCTAAGTTCTAGGATCCCCTCATCCAAAATCCATTATACGTGCCATAGAGCTCCAAAGCAATTGTATGAAGCCCCTAAATTTGTGTTTAGCTAAGAGATGTCCACCAGTCAGGCACCAGACACCATCTGAAGACTTAAAGTGTTRGAAGAGCTACCACTTCCTCTGCTAATTTGCTCCAGTAACTAATCATGCTCACTGTTAAAAAAAAGAAAAAAAAAGCTCATTTGAATCTCATTTACCTATTATCTAAAATAAGGTCATGCCTCTGGCTTGTCTGGTGAAGATGTTGAAAATTGTTTCAATTATCCTTGCTTATCTGAGTGTAATCCCTAAAATATCAGATAAGTGGAGCTGCAAGGTAGTRCCGTTGGCACTAAGCCTGCAAAATGAATGATCTTTTTCCCCAGTCCAGGGTAGAATTTTTCCTTCTCACTTATTTACTGCTAAGTCAGCAGTGTTTTGTTTCATTCATTCACCTTGATATAGAAGGAGATGTGCTGGAAACAGAGAAAAAGTGTCATTAGACAAGGGAGGCAGAAGTGACAGGGATATTGTGTATTCATTAAAATTTATAGGTATACATCTCAGATGGTCTGATTTACTGTCTCCGAAGAATTATGCTGTATAGAAGTATTTCATGCAGCCTAGGGCTGTGTGAGATTTCAAAACTGTTATGTGTAAAAATGTCCTGGATTAATGCCATGTAAAAAGAAAAAAAGAAGCCCAACAGTAAAAAAAAACCTTAAGATGATGTTGGTCGGAATTCAGATGTGAACCCCAGAATATCTATACAGATGTTATTTCTCTCTGGCTTCCAGCTCATCCAGCAGACATACTTACTAGCAAAGATTTGCTCTGGACCCCCCATTTTAACCAGCAAGGAAACCTATTGCTCTCAGCAGCGCTGTGCAGAGCCCCTTCAAGGGCTCATGCTTTTATCCTCACCACACTTCTTTGAGGTTGGCAAATAACATTATCTCAAGTCAGCTAACGGCAGGGTGAGGGCAGGGAAAGGTTGGAGGGTCAGTCCTCCCATCTGCAGGAAGTCTGGGCAGGAACGTGAGCGGGGACCACATGCCCCACACGCGGATCTGATGCAACCACTGCCCTCTCCTGCCCTTTGCTGCAGTTCCTCCAGCCAGCCCCTCGGAGGGGAAAATGTACATACTGCAGGATCTACTATGTTTTTCTTTATTAAAATATAAAAAGTTGCTATCTGCTTGTTAAAGACAGTTTGCTAAATCTGGGGTCTCCTGGATTCCTCTTGCACATTATAATTCATAGCTCCCTGACAAAGCAGACGTATTTTTATCTGATTTTTTACAATTTACTCACAGTCATTTTTGATTAATAAGCCTGTGCTGAAAAACCAAATCTCCAGCCCTAACGACAAATGATCAAGCAGGAAAACAGCCTGCCTGTGACTCAGTGACATCTCTTTTGTATTTGTTGTGGAGTTTAATTAATTGCATGCAACTTGGATTTGCGTGTCCACCACGCTGGATTTTACCTACCCCTTAGCCTCGGCTGAGCGGGTTGTACTAAACCTTTCTTGGATGAAAGCTCTCCTTTCTTCCCCAGCCACCCTGCTCCCCGCTCTGGGGCCCCGGGGACTTTGCTGCCCGCTTTTTTTGTGGTGAATGTTATAGGTGGAAACAAAAAAATCTCAAAGGAGACAGAGGGGAAAAAAAAGTCCCCTCTAAAGCCCAGGCGCAGGCAGGCCAGAGCGGCTGCAGGGCTGTGCATGGCGAGAGGGAGGGCTGACGCCTCGGGAGCTTTTCTGTCAGCATCCCGCCGCGTATTAGCTTCCTACACAGTTGAGCCTCCGCACAAAAGAGTTAATCACAAACTCATCATCCTGAAAAAGATCAACACAAACGACTCCTGCTTATACATTGCCGGGGTTGTGCTAACATACATTTCCAGGCTGGGCTCCCCAGGGTTGGATCCAGCTGTGTTAATCTGCTTCTATCCAATGCAGCCAGAAGCAAGTTAATCTTTTCTGTCAGTCTTGCTTTTAAAGGCAATGCGAAAGAAAAGCAGGAGAAGCTCTGAGACAAGAGCTAAACAGCTTTTAAAGGAGCTAAAAGGAGCCTGTTTTATACAATTGCTAATTTGAATTACCCACTTTTAAAGCTCAGCTCGCTGTGCTCACGGTAAGGGAGGCAGAAGGCAGCGCTGCCATGCAAGGCTGTGGGGTCCTGGGGACAGACCAGGCAGAAAGGCAGCAATTGAGTCTTCAGAAAGAAATAGTGTAAATATTTTGGCTGCCACAGTAAAGACCATTTAATGGAAGTTAAGGGCAACAAAGGGATTGGGGGGTGGCTCAGGTGGCTGTGGGATGTTTTCATAGACCCTCAAAGGAAGCAAGACGTATTTAACATAAGAGTCCCACCTACTTGAAGTAGCCATGCATGTGTGGAAAAATGTATTTTGATCTTCCTGTTTCCATCCAGAAACAAAGCACTGTTCCCCCTTTTCACAATAAATGAAGAAAGAAGGTGGGAGCTGTCAGGCAAGGTGGGGGGAGAAGGGGATGGGGTAAGATGCCACTGAAGCTTCCCTTCCAGTGAGAGCTGGTTCAGGGCTCCTATGGCCCTGATCTGGTGTCACAACATCCCACAGCTTAAACTGACGGCGTGACGTGATCCCTAGACATACTCCAAGGAAAATGAAAAAAGCAATCCTGCAAAAGAAAACGTCCCACAGGCAAGTTGCAGCCACAACCCCTTCAAAGCTGAGAGAGGTAAAGCTGCCTGCTCAGTCTGTACACTCTCTGTCCCAGTGCACAGTGATAAAACCTTAATTTGCACAATAACGTGTGATTATTTCCACAAACCATTCCAAAATGGAGCTTGCAAAAAAAGGGAATGCTTTTCAAAAAAATATTAATACAAAAAGCTTTTTTCTTTTTTTTCCCCATTGAAAATTTCTCTCTGTGTATTCCAAAGAGGGTAGACTCTGGTTTGCTCTGCTAAGAACAGGGATGGCTGCATGAAGCTGAAAATTATTTCTGTGCCGAAATCCATGAGTGGTCCATGTACTGCTTAAATCTGACATAATTGCACAAAATAGAAGTCAACTTGTTCAGAGAATTGTTTAGAGAGGAGATTTTCATCCTCCTTTCTCCCACTTGCAGACTGAATAAGGCAAGGATCCCTTAAAGATTGCATGAAAGGTCATTTTAAGAAACACCTTCTGTTACTCAGGGAAGAGTAGATGCATTTCAAATCAATCCATGTCAGTCCTGACCTTTTTGGTGACGCTGTGCATCCAGAAAAGTCCCACTGGAAGCATTTTCCCTGGGTGACAGCATTGCTTTCCCTGCCCCACAAGAGTATAGGGAAGCTGTAGGATCTTGTATAACCCAGTGTTTGGTGTCTCCCAGGCTGGTGCTCAGGTAAGCGGAGAGGTCTGAAACCAGACAATCTTTGAACCCCTGAATTCTGCCCATGTCTTGGGTGTTTTGGATCTTTGGAAATGACTCAGCTTAAAAGAAAGCATACCGTGTCCTCTGAGGTTGCTCCATGCAGAGTGCTGCTAAAAAGCCATGCACTGAGCCGAATATGAGAACCTGTCCTGCTCCTCCATGAAGGGCTGGGCTCTGCCTCCCATGCAACGGCTGTGGCTGAAGGCACGTGAGGCTGCAGCTCAGCCTGCACACAAGTGAGCAGGATGCAGGCAGGAGAACAAAAAGTGTTGGCTTTCTCATGGATTTTGGAGTTTGACTGGGGAAGGACTGGAGAAAACACACGTATCTCAACGTTAGGGGAGATGTATTTAAGACAGCATCTAATGAATGGCACAATTTTGATTGGGACTCCCTAAGATGGGAAAATATTTCTAAAAAGCATGTTTGGCAAGAGCCTGCAAGCTAAATCCTATTGTAAGCAGAGGGAAAGAGTGAGAAAGTGCAAGTTAGTTAGATAATAAAGTAAAGACTAGCTTTGAGGCTTTTGAGAAATATAAACAAATGGGAAACAAGAAGTACTGGGAGATCTACTGAAAACAAGCCAAAGGAAGGTAAAAAAGATTTTATGTTTAGAGTAGCAAAAAGAAATACTGAACATCGAATTTTAGTGAACATTTCAACCAGCTGTAAGAGAATCTTCAAAAAACATTTGCARTTGACCAAGGGGGAAAGAGAAAATACATTCAGATATAAAAAGGAAAAAGAGAAGACAGTTGAGGACTGAGCAATGGGAGAAGGAAAGGAGATGTATTAAATCATTCATCTGACTTCTTTATTTACTTACAAAACTGGAGAGCTGCTTAAGATATTGGCTGACATCGGCAAGCAGTGGTAAAGGAAGCAGAAGGCAGGATGGAGAATAAAAACTCTAAGTCAGGTTCAGCAGACAAGACTGCCTACCCAGATGCACATTTCTTATTAATTAAAGGCTTAATTTCATGAGTGTTTCTTTCCTCAACAGGGCCAATTTAAGCAACCAGGATCCCTGACCATGCACATCTATACCTGCATTGCATTGCTGTCTCTGCTGGACCCTTGAGATGGAGCAGCTCCCRTAAGGGTGTTTTAAGACCTCTAGAGGCTGGGAAAGAGCTGAATGAGGGAGATACAACAATGATCTATAAAATAGCTAGTGAAACAAGAAAGATGAATAGGGTGAATGGCTGTTCTTTGCCTCTTCCAGTATAAAAACCAAAGGACATGAAATTAAACTAGTGGGTACTACTTTCAAAGTAAACAAAAAGAGGCACTTCATTGACTGCATAGTGCATAGTTATGCTACGGCCCATAGCATGGTAGGGTTGCAAATATTTCCATGAATTAAAAAAAAAAATCAGGAGGAAAAATGAAGGAAAAATCCACCAGGATTATTAAATATAAAAGCACTAACTTTGACTCAAGATATCACTGAGTCACAAGTCACAGGAGGCTGGGAGAGCATTCCTAGGAAGCATTCCTGCATGCTTGCCCTGTCCTTACATCCTTCCTCGGATAACATCTGCTGTGTCTGCTCTGCTGCTGGGGGCAGGACACCAGACCAAATGGACCTGTGCTCTGATCCAGTACAGATGTTCTCGTATTAAGTTTGTGTGCTGTACTGTGAACTAACTGGGGAATTGATCTGGGTAAAAAATAAGCCAGCGGGTTTTGGTTTTTTGTTTTTTAACCCTCAACAGTTCCCTGACCTGGTTCACTGAGTGGCCAAATAAATGGTTGGACGGGCTCTGCTAAGGGAGTGACAGGAAAGAAGGATGAGCAGCCAGGTTTTGGTGATGGGATGGAGGAGCAGTGGGAAACAGAAGGGTTGACTAAGCCATTTTTGTCACTGAAAGAAATTCTTGTCAGGCCAAAAATACTGATGGAGAGCTGGCGTGAGTCAGAATGCGAATCATTTCTGTGTGGATGGTGCATGGTCAATAAAGACTGCATAAAGCCACATGTGTCCCGGTGTTATTTTAATGGTTGCACAGGAAAGCCGAGAGAATAAGATCTTCCTTCATACTCCTGGAAGGACTAGCCCGGGCGAGAAGCCCAGCCCTCCCTCCTGCTCCCCTCAGCGGCAGCACCATGTTGACTTCGCCGGCACAGACCAAGTGGAGGATATCTGTGCCCTTCCCAGAGCTGTGGGCTGGGAGAGGCAGAGTTTCATTTCTGAGCACTGCATTCTTGTAAGTGATGGAGCGAAAGGCAGTATTATCAGTTTTACAGAGCTAAATTTCTTTTTTTCTTTTCTATGTAGACCATTAAGGATAATTTTGGCTCTTCACTTAACTAAAAAATTCATTGATTTTTAAAAAAAACAAAAAATATTGAAAAGTGCCTTGTACAAGAAGTGTAGCATATCTGCTCAGATCATAACACATGTGCTAATGTATCCAGGCCAAGAAGTGAAAGGAAAGAAGGACTGAAGTAGAGGTGGCCATAGCTTTGGAATTAAATCTCGAGGTATTTTTTCCTTTCTCCCTTCAATGAGATTTCATGGGAACACTAAGAACAGAAACAGCCCCAATCTCTAAATTTTACAGATGTAGCTTACCTTAACATTGGTTCAATCCACAGATTCGTTCAATTTCACAGATTTCCCTCTTTTCCAGATTTCTTAAGGGATAAGCCTTACGCTTCAGGTATTAAGAGCTGGAAACTCAGAAGTCCTTAGCAGCCTCCATACCAAAATCTTACAGACAATCTGCAGGATAAGAAAAATCTGTCTCTCACTGACAGCTTTTGTAGTAACACGAGTCATCGTCACTCCAGCTACAGTTAAATTTCCTTTGCTTGTCTTCACATGGCAGCTTAGATTTACTCCTCACACTACCTTGCATYGCTTTTAGAGGAGCTTTAAGAGTGGGTAGCAAATGCAATGTTTTCCTCCAGCTTTTGTTGACAGTACATCACTGTGCTGTTCCTGCTGCCTAGGTGATGTTTTTAGATCTGCCTTTGAGCCCTGCAAGCCAGCAAATTTGGGTGGCTGGGCAGATTCTATAGACGGCTGATTGAGCCTACTTTCTAAATGTAGGTAAATAACTGTTCAGTAAAACGTATGATTGTCCTCTTTTCTRATGGCAAAGGTTCTTCTTTGGGGTCCAAGCTGTGTCAGGCTGTTTTCTACCTGCACAGACCTCTTTGCAAACTGCAAAGAGAGTTTGCTCCTTATTCAAGTCTCCTGTGGAGATTGCTGAAAAATGAAGACTGACCCTAGATACTCCCAGGTAAGGTTGCATAGGATATACTTTAATTGCTTTACAACACCTCAAGCAGCCAAAAATTTATTAGCAGTCTGTGTGATCCTTTACATAGCTGTGCTTAACACAGGGTAAACACGGAGGGAGAAATATGCCAGTGAGGAGAGCACTGGGCAGGGATCCAGTAGGTCTGTAATGGATTCCTCACTCTGCCACAGATTAACTGTGGGACCCTGTTCAAGATGATTAATCTTTCCTCATTTCTGTGTAATTAGACAGTAAAGTTCTCATAACAGGAATTAGCTCTCCCTATATGTGTATATACTGCATCTCACATGGCTTTGTACCTTCAGGTGCAACTAAAATTCAGGCAATGAATGTTGCTAATGTTGATGCTGTTAGTAATAACAATCTAGTTGTAATATTCAATAATTGTAACTGAAAATGAAAAGTGTAGCAGTTTAGAGAGAACTGAGTGTTTAAAGAAAAAAAAAAAGAGAAAATCATTTAGAAAGTGAATTTGTCCTAGAAAAATCTCATAGTTTTAGCACTAACCTACATCTGGTGTGCCAGATTTACCATGTGAATTGTGGCTATGATCTCTTCCTCTTCCTGTCCCTTAGCCTTCTGTCATTAAAATGGGATTATTGATACTTAGAGGGGAACTGAGAGCGCTCTTGGAGATCCTGGGAGACGAAAGGAAGACAAATCCCTTACCTGCTCAGAAAGTGCAGACTAAAGAATCAGATGATACCTTGATTTTTATGAAACTTTGTGTAATTCTATAAATGTCCTAAATTGTGAGTATTTGTCCTAAATGTCTGTGTATTTCTCAGAACATCCTAATTTTTGCAAAGGGTTTGATGTAAGCTGGCTATAATGTGAACAATACTTAGGCCCTAAGGTCTGGAGCATTAGTTTCCATCTAGAGCTGATTTTTTCTGAGTGGGTTCCTAGTGCMGTGCCTTCCTCTTTTAGACTTGCTGGCTGGCATCTGCCACTCTTGTGAAACCTCATTTGCTCCTGTTAGCAGCAATCATCTCAACATTTGTAGCAGAATATCTAGGGAGAACATGGTGCTTCTTGTTCCCTGCTTTGAATCATGAATTCTTACCAAACAAGTTCAGAGGCCAGAGCACGTACTTCCATATCCTCTCAGTTCTGATTTTCTTGAGAAAAATTATTTTAAAATTATATCCTCGGATCAGTCTGCAAAACAGAGATGCGACATGCCACTGTGTAAGGCAGAGTGCCATAGGCAGTGTCAACGTACTTGGTACATGCAACCAAGTTATCACAACTAACACATTGATAAGCTGACCACTTCAAAGTATATCATCATGAAAAAATCAAAACTATGAAATGTTTGAAGAACATAGTATTCTTTCAGGTGAAACGCTTTTCTGACTTGGCTGATGGCTAAATACACCCTTGGTTTATATGACTTTCCTAATGAGATTATTGTGACTATTTTTTTTCCCCTTACATCTGTCAGGAGTTCACTGTTCGAGGTTTAAGAAACCTGCATAATTGAAATATTATCAACAGAAGAGAAAGGTGCATAATATCTATTTCAACAGTGTCAAGAAGCACAAGCTTCTACCATGAAGCCAAGTTCAGTCTCAGCAGAGAGAGAGAGAAGCACCTTTACCAAATTCAGCGGAAACCTCTATCAAGATTAATTTGGAATTAGAAAGTAGGTCTGGAAGGGACCCTGGGAGATCCTGTAGTTCATAACCCTCCTCCAGGCAGATCCAGCCGGTCCTGAATCACTCGCGGGGAATGTTTGTGTAACCCCTTCCTACAATCCTCCAGTAAATGAGATTCCACGACTTCCCAGGAGAACCTGCTGCAGGCCTTACCATCACTATTATTGAAAATATTTTTCCAGAGTCTAACCTAAACTTCCGTTGCTTGACTTCAGTCCATTACTTTGTATCTGTCCCCAGCAGGCACAGAGAAAAGAATTCCTCCCTTTTCACAGATATCTTCTATATTGCAAAATATCACAGTTACTGCAAACTTCTCTTTTCTGGAAGAGGGCCCGACCGAGTTTCCACAATTTACTGTGTTATCATGTGTTTACTGAGCTGTGGTGTTTAAGCATGTTGGCATGCTTAACCCACCCAACAGAGAAGTGAAATGCTTTGGCTTCACCCAGCCGTGAAGGTGCAGCTGATGCACAGATACTTGTCTGCAGACAGCGGTTGTGCCTATCTGTATCCTCAGCCTCTAGCTCAGAAAAAACACTTAATTTTTTGCCTGAAATTTTCCCAAAGCTACTCAACCTAGGCTTCACTGGATCACTGTCATGGAAAATTTAAATTAACAAATGGTTGAAGCTTGACAATGTGGTAATCAAAATGTAGAATCTTACAAGGCAATGTTAACAAAGCTGCTATTACTTCTGCTTGATTTATATGGGCATGTGTATGTCCATGTGTATCCAGGCAAATACACGGATACTAGTCTCTGCACTTAAATAATTCCCTTCTTCTCCTGCTTTTTCTTTAAATATTCTTGAAATGTTCGTAACAGATAAACAAGAAAACAGAAAAATGCACTTTGTTTTACTAGCATGGCCTTGAATCTCTGGTAGCATGACTGTGAATCATACAAATGTAGACTACATGCTTTTATGATTAATGTTTCAGTAAAATATTTTCTATTGGTATTACAGACATCTTAGGAAGCTTTACTGGCTGTAATTTAACCTCTAATTTTTTTTTGGCTTGACATAAATTGGTTTATGTTATTGTTCTATGATATGTAAGATGTAGCAGTTTTATTAATGTAAATTATAATAGCTACAATCTTTATGCTTCTCTATAGCTTTGGAGGGAAAACAAAAAAAAATCTCCATTGGAACAAGGCTTTCTACGTTGTAGGTTTAGTTTTCTATTGACTTTAGAACTTTTATCACTTTCATCTCACTCTTGGTGATTCTTCCTTGCACAGAAAGCAGTGATGTTAAACATTGCACTCAGGTGCGTGCTGGAGTTAGTAAGAAATACCACATGCACTGTTGATTGAAGAAAGGTGTGAACAGCAAACTTGCTACATGGAGGACTACTGCACTGTTATTTTAATGGTAATATCARTTCAATCCAGGTGAAGCTACAAAGCTTTTAGCATTCACAATAAATGCATCTGAGATTGGAAAATTCATAAAATGTTCTAATAGTAAGGAAATTACTTGATTTATATATTTACATCTGTACAGAACATAATCACTTGAAGATAAAAAAAAGCACTTTGCAACAATTATTCTATTATTTGGTATACGACACTTTTTGAGGTAGGTAGGCTTTATTGACCTCCCTCTTTTTTGGAGTTAAGATAAAATTTATTCTGAGCACAAATATGAGTGTGAGCTGAAGAATATACCGTTACGAGCAAACTCATTGGAAAGCAATTTATTTTCTGTTAAACCACAAAGTACTGGGAATAGTGACATCATGTTTTATTTTTTAGGGATTAAATTAACCAACTTCTAAATCCTAATTCTCCAAGTAAAATAAAGTGGATTATCAGATAATTCTTTTCTGGTAAAACTTTTGTGGTTTTGACAATGTCCAATGTGTGGTAAACACAGAAACACGTAATATACCTGCTTTCTAGCGTATCTCTTTTTTCCTTTCTTTTTTTCAGTATGGTAGGTTTTAAGAGGGATTTAAGGAGGATTTAACTGGTGCCTGAGTCCTATGCTACCATTTCGTGTAGGGCAGATCGTTGCCCTGTATGAACTCAAGTCTGCAATGAATTCCTCTTGTATTTTGTAACAGTTCTGCGTCTTTATGCAGCGGGAGTTTGCTGATTCTTAATTATGCCCTGGAGAGATGGGAGAAGCAGAGCCACCACTAACCTAAGATTTGGTGGGAAAATATATGCTTACTCACTGTTTGCAGGTTTTGCTGTTTTTTTGGCAATGTCCACATAATACCACTGTAGATGCATAGAACTAAAAATCAGTTTTAAATGGTTTGTTGAGTGACTCTACTTTGAAGACTAAGGCTGTAGTATCATGAGCATTTTAAGTCAATATAACTCAGCCATGCTGCTAGGATATCTACCAGCCCCCATTGGCTCATTCCTGCTCCTGCACCATCCCTACGGGAAGCTGACCCAGGTTAACATTAAACTGGCAAATAAAGAATGAGTTTGCAATGGAGATTGTTCCTCTGATGTTCCTCATGTGGCTAAATCAACGTTTGTGCTGGGACGTGGAGGGAGCAGCACTGGGAGCTGCAGTAAGGCAGGGGTGAGCACCTGGACGGCAGTGCCAGCTTGCGTGGGTTTACACCACCTGTGCTTTTATGGTGCCCGAGGAGAATTTTAAGAGGACGGTTTCTCAGCTGGAGCATGCTTCCTTTCATAAAACAGTCTTGATTTTCTACAGAACAACCCTGAGTGTTGCATAGGTGCATGGCACCTCCAGATGTCAGCTCCTTTTGCATAGTTATCAAAACAGCAGTTGAAAGGCATAGCTTAATCACCCAAGTTAGAAAAAAATTCCCAAATTAACTTTTGCCTAAGGTAACAGGGTTTGTACTCTACTTATTAAATAAAAAAAGTAGGGCCTGTAGAAAGCATTCTTAGCATAAGAACATAAAAATACATTATAAAGTTCAGCACCTTATTTTTATGATTCCCATAAAGTCCATGAGATAACAATGTTTGCCTACTAAATTAATTTTCATCAGGCTTCATTGCACAGTCTGTTCTCCCGATGTTTCCCAGGGGCAGCTGCTTAAAGTTCTTGATTTAAATCATTAAATGCTTGATTTATGGTGCATGCTTCCGGAGCCTTAGCACTTTTCCAACTCATATTGCAGTGTATCCTTATCCTAATCATGTTACTGTTTAAATATATTTGGATAGCGGGGGATTAAAGTGAAGCAGCCTGTTCATTTTCTTACAAAGGAGCAAGATTATTTATCTGACAGTTGCTGTAACAGGCACAGAGCGTAACTCGGAACAGCCTTGTTAGCAAGTTGGAGGCAGACTTACTGCTTCATTGGTGTTTGAATATCATTAGCTGGTGCGGTCTTGCCTCTAAAATATATTCCCTTTGGATACGATCCTTATCTGCACTGGAAATAGTTGATTATTTGGATGCTGGAATAAATATAACTTTTTTTCTTTCTTGAAACAAGACAGAGAGAAGTCAACACCTCCAAGCTAGGAAGACATGAAGCACAGATCCGGAGGGCGTGCTTTTTCTAAGACATTTCTCTAACCTCCAGCTCCTGCTCAGAGTAACCACTCACCTTTGACTTTTGTTAAAAAAGGTAGAGGAACTGTGTGTTCTTTTGCAGTGGGAAAGAAAGATATCGAGACCTTTGATATCAGCAAAGACCCATACCAGTCTCACTGACCTATTAAAAGGACCTTTGCTTCATAAATGAAATTATTGCTAAACTATATATTAGAAAGCAAACAGCAGATGAAGATAGTACTTTTTAATGTTATTTCTATCATGATAGACCAAATTCAGACCCACTGGAGACAGCCGCAATGCAGCTGGGGACAAATGATGTGTCCTTCTGTAGTACAGATTAGGGTAGAAAAAGTTTTTCTGACTACTGACCAACTCAAAGCAATAAATCTTCCATTTTTTTTCATATTTGTTTGGTACAGTGTCATATTTCCAACAATCTTCTTAAAGGCAGGAGGACAGTGAAAGAGGGACCATGAGCATAACCATTCACATGTACAATAACACTTCTCAGTCGAAGTGTCTTTGTGATATTTTGTACTCAGTTCTGTGAATATTTCAACACTGCAGTATTGCTGGTGAGAATACTGGTGCAAAGTCTATTTAAAACTGGAATGCTTAGAAATTTGCCGAAAGCAAGTATCAAATTATTCACAGATGGAGGCTGGTGGTGTTCTTGCAAGTCTCTTCTCATTGTTTTCTGTTTTCAAAAAATAGAATTTAATACAGTGGTACAACTTTAAAGAGAACATACTAAGAGTAGAATAAATCATGCTGCCTCCCTCCCCCCAGCAAACACCACTTCTTCAGCCAGCTGAAAGATCCCAATATTCTGTTTATGTTTGACATTGATCATTTATTTTGATTTACAAGAACAAGGGAATTATGGGTGCTGACAAGAAAACTGTGGGAATTATGCTGGAGTGATTTTGGACATTATGAGTCAGGGTTACTGCCCCATCACTTTGCCAGATGTTACCAGCCCCTTTGGCTAGAGCAGCAGCAGTTAACTGTGTGCTTCAGCTCAGCTGCTGCATTTCATAGCCTGGTGTGTTAACCTCCTTTGATTTCTTTCCTTCCCACTGATTTATAGGATTCAGTTGCATCCATTTACAGGATGAATAGGATTCAGTTTCATCCGAAAGGAGTTCAGGTCATCCAGACTACACCACAGTGTGAACCAAAGCACAGAAAATGGGAGCTATTGGGAGATTTGCTTTGAGAGCACCTACAACCCTGACTACAACTGTGATGGAGACACACTCCCAGCAGGTAACAATAAATAATATGCAGTGACAGTGGAGACAAGTGGGTGAAGTACATGAGCTCCCAGAGGTAACATAACAAAACTGGATTCTTTCCTTACACAACAGAAGGAATAAACATTAAATCAAAGTCTCTTTTAGGGCCTTTCCTGCAAGATTCTACTTTCAGTTTCCAATAATCATTATCACAGAATCATAGAACAGTCCAGGTTGGAAGGGACCTTGAAAGATCAACCTTTCATGGGAAAGGGAGCCTAGATGAGATTATCTAGCAACCTGTCACATCTTGAAAACCTCAAGTGATGGGAACTCCACCACGTCCCTGGGGAGGTTGTTCCACTGATTGATTGTTCCCACTGTAAAAATTTCTTTTTTATATTGAGATGAAACCTCTCCCCATGCAACTTTTACCCATTGCCCCTTGTCCTTTCCCTGTGGCTCCTTGTGAAGAGAGAGCCTCCGTCCTCTTTGTAGCCACCCTTTAAGTACTGGAGTACTGTGATGAGTTGCCTCTGAGCCTTCTCTTCTCCAGGGTGAAAAGACCTAACTCCTTCAGTCTTCCTTCACAGGACAGGTTCTCCAGCCCTCTGATCATCTTCGTGGCCCTCCTTTGGACCCTCTCCAGTCTATCCACATCTTTCTTGAATTGTGGGGGCCAGAACTGGACACAGTACTCCAGGTGCAACCTGACAAGCACTGAGTAGAGTGGGATGATCGCATCTCTAGCTCTGCTAGTAATGCCCCTGCAGATGCGGCCCAGGATCCCATTTGCCTTTGTTGCTGCCATGTTGATTTGCCATGTTGACTCATGGTCAGCTTGTTGTCCAGCAGGACCCCCAGGTCCCTTTCAGCGACGCTGCTCCCCAGCCACACAGATCCTAGCCTGTACTGGGCTCTTTGGTTATGTTGTCCCAGGTGCAGGACTTTGCACTTGTCTTCGTTGAACTTCGTATGGTTTTTGCTTGCCCACTCTTCCAGCCTGTCTAGGTCTCCCTGTAAGATGGCTCTCCCTTCTGACGTGTCCACCTCACCACCCAGTTTAGTGTCATCAGCAAACTTGGTGAGGCTGCTTTCAACGCTGTTGTCCAGATCATTTATGAAGATGTTCTCTGGGGGACTCCACTTGTGACAGGCTGCCAGCCTGAGCGAAAAGCATCGATCGTCACCCTCTGAGTGTGGCCCATGACCCAATTTCCTACCCATCTCACAGACCACCCAGCCTGTCTGTATCTTGCCAGTTTGTCTAGGAGGAGACTGTGAGAAACAGTGTTGAATGCTTTACTGAACATCCACTGCTCTCCCCGTATGGACAGAAAGCATAACTTTGTTGTAGAAGGTGATCAGGTCAGTCCGGCATGATTTGCCTTCAGTAAATCCACATTGGCTTTTCCCAACCACCTGCTTCGTTTGTCTTGTAACAGTTTCTAGGAGGACTCGTTCAATTACTTTCTGAAGTCTTACTGAAGAAGACTAATGGGCCTGTAGTTTCCTGGGTCCTCTGTTGGGTCTTTTTTATTATTATTATTATGGAGCAAATTTGAAAAACTCAAATGGAAGATACTGGATCCAATATGAAAAGATTCCCTGCCTCCAGTCACTGTTGGGGAAAGGAACCAGCTTCTCTCACCTCCAAATTAATTTTTGTCTTCCGATACCCTATACTGCCTTGTAAACATATGCAGTGTGTGTATACCCTATACACCTTGCTCTTCTGTATCCCTTTCAGGAAAGCTGTGCAGAGCTAAGATGATGATTTTGCTCTCCCTTCTCTCCAGTTGAAAATGCATCCTGGTCACAGCAGTGTTGTCTGAAACACTGGGGCTCTTCGCAGAGCAAGAACTTTGTTCATGGCAAGTTGCTCTGGCAGAGCCAAGCTCTTGCAGGGCACCTCTTGGCATCTTCTCAACAGAGACTGAAGTAAATCAAGCTCTTGCAGTCACCAGTCTGATCTCATATTATGTGTTTAAATTAATAATTTCTGCCTTCCTGCCAGTTCTTCTGCCAAGTCATGTGCCCAGATGTAGTATCCTGCTTTGTCTAATGGTTTCTTTTAAATCAAGGGGTTTACAAGGAAAAGAGAGAATACAAAAGCCAGAGGTAAAAAAATGCATCCCTTACTCAGGATGCCTAATTAAGTCATTCAGAAATGCCAGTAGAGTTATACTACCCCATCTGTTGAACGCTGCTTGTCACCTGTAGTTTTCAGACTGCTTTAGGGAGTAAGCAACCACCACTGAAATACATGTGGAAAACCAGAAATCCTGAGAGATGGCAGTAATTAGCAAGACATAAAGATGAGCACGGGCCAGGCCAGAGAAGTCAGGTCCTGATGCTTTGGCCAGACCATACTGCTGTACTCATAAAACAAAAAAGATCAGCTTTTAGCTGGATGCATTTAAAGAGAGTTGTCTGTTTCCAACTGGAACTCCCTTTAATTCTTTAAAATCATCCTTGTCTTTCTATTTAAGAATTTACTATGAAGCAGGAGTGAGAATCTGCTGCATGCTACCATCTGGCTTTCCTTAGAAATATGGCACTATAAAAGGGAGATTGGCTTTACTATAGGGTTAGCAGGAAAGCTGTGACTGCTTCTTCTTTTATTCAATGGAAATTTATAGCAATATTTTATATTTTACTTTTGCCTGCTTGTCACAGCATCTAAGCTGTGCATGAGAGATCCTGTCTACTGGCCGACAAGATACTTCACAGAGACCAGCTTCAGCGCGTGAGGTTTGGTCTCCTTGATTGAAAGCTGGAAACCCCCCTCTGCTCTCAGAAAGTTGGTGCTTTTTATTATATACTTGGATAGTGTTGTGGTTGCTACATACTTCTGCCCTTTCTACTGAAACTCCCAGATTTCTGTACTGTGAGGTTTGTATTATTTTTAGGATACCAAGTAGAAGATTTTGCTATTTCAATTTTGAGTCCTTTCTTGTCACTTCCTCAAAAATTCACACCAAATTTTTCAACCATTCCCCTTTCTGAAGCCATGGTGACAAAGTTCCTTTCCCCCTTCTTCTTCTTCTTTTTTTGAAAACCAAAGAAACAAAAAATTCTCCAGATGTTTTGTGATCTCATTTCTTATTAACTTCGGAAAGATCTTGCCTACCACAGAGATCAGATTCACTAATCTATGGCTTCCTGACTCCTCCTCAGTTCCTTTCCTACAATAGTTCCAGGAATGCACAGATACCTATTTTGGCATCAAATCTGGATTCCATGAGCTCAAATCTTCAAATATATCTACTTACCAAACCTTTTACTATATCCTTTTCTGAAATAGAGAATCTAATTTCCAGTCAAAACAGCCATACAAATTAGGTAGACGGTGAAACAGTGATTAACCAAATAATCTCCTCTAACATGAAATCTGATATCTTGTGCTGATTGCCTGGAAAAGGCGACCATCCTTGTCGGCATTTTTAATTAATTTTATAGTGGATGCCAAGAAGAGTGGCACCTCCTTTTTTTCATGTGGTTCAGATCCATAGGCTGAAGCTAATTATGGGAGCTCCGGCTGCATATAGTGAGTCTGGTCTGCAGGATGGAGTCCTCTGACTGTGCCTCTCAAGGGGCTCAGGACTAAGACTAAGTGGTTTCATGGCCCTTTACAGGCTACCTGACAGGAGGTGAATTTCATTCTTACAATCATAATAGTAACAACAACAACAATAACAATAATGAAGGCTTTGAGTTTTGTCAGTATCATACGCTACTGCTATTCCAAAAATATCTCAGGAGGACTGCTTTTCAACTGTTCCCTCTGGCAACTCTTCAGACAATGTCATCCTTTCTGCTTTTCTTGTCAGAACTTGAAGTTTACTAAAACTTTGTAGGCTGGCTGCATTTGGGGTTTCTGCTCTGGAAATACCCAGTTGCTCAGCAGTCCAAAGATATCTTCATGCCTTTTTTACGTTACAGTCACTCAGAGGAGCAGCCAGAGTTTCCAAACCCACTGCAAACCTGATAGGGGAGTTCCAGTGAGAAGTGCAATTGRGGATGTATTTTAGCCCTAACTGTAGACCCACACCTGTGCATTTGTTCGTGAGTGCAAGTCTCAGATCCAGTTCACAAGCTAAGCTGAAAAATTCAGACTTTCAAGGACTTTAACAAAAAACAAGTTCCCCCTTTCCTTAAAAATTCACTTCTGGTTTGCATAGAGGGCTTTGCTGAATTAAGGGCCCCTCTTCTTCTTCTCCCTGCAGTTTCTTTTAGAGTGAAGCTGCTGCCATCACTTTTCAGCAGTTTTCTCTAATCACAGTGTAGCAAACAGGACACAGAAGAAACAACCCTGGTGTTATTGCTACCATCTCCAGCGTCAGCAGAGGGAAGGGATGCAGCTCAAAATGTTTTTTTAAAGAATGTGCCCATCAAGATAGGTTTGCCACCTCTTAGCTCTGGGCAAGGAAGTACTGTACTGTTTTGTCTTGCCAGAACCACGATTTTCTAAGCATTTCAAGCAAAACCGGTTGCTGAAGTTGATTCTGGCAAAATGATGAAATTCATAAACCTGTCAACTCTTCCCACGTCAGAGGTGGGACTGTGTGCCAGCTCTGCTGGCACGGTGCCCTCTCGCCTCTCCCCCCTTCCCTTTGGCAGGTTTGCTCCACGATCTCCAACTTACCGAAGCGCCTGCCAGGAAATGTGCTCATTCCAGTGTCTGGATCACTGCGGCACTGGCTTGTGACGCTGGCATCTCCCTTCTGCCATGAAATGTTGCTTTTACAAACCTTAGTGGAGATGGCAAAATAACCCCACCTCTTTTTAAAAGTTACATTGTTCTAGCCTCCCCCTTTGCAAACTGTTGACATTGTTGACTCAGTTAAAGAATTTTGCCTCTTTTGGGTCATTCTGAAGGACTTTACTAGGTGCCTGTTTTTTTTAGGAAGGAACTAGATATATGTAAACAGAGAGTTAGCAGATCATAACTTAAATAGCACTCCCTCCCTCCTGCTAAGCCATTTGCTTTCCTAACTGAAACCGGTGGTTTGTGATTCTTCACATTATTCTTTTAATGTCATGACCTGTGTGTCAAAGTGAGAGGTTGCTTGTGGATTTTTCTTGTCTTTGAAAGCAATACTTTCTCCAGAGACAAAGAGGCTCTTTTACAACACTCTTAGCAATTGCCATGAGGTGGGAGCTACAAATCGGGCAAGCCTGGGCAGTTGCATGCTGACATTTTTCATTCCTCATGTCCCACAAGTATTTCTCTTTCAACAAGGCTTCTGTGTAAGTGAAAAGGAACTTTTTTGTTTCCTTGATTTAGTTATATTATGTTTTAAAATTTCTCTTTGACTCCAATTTCCCTCTGGAAGCTGCCCTGGCCATAAAAAATTTCACACACTCCTTTTAATTTTTAAAATTGCAAATTTGTGTTGTTCCTCTATCCCTATCAACAAATAAGGGACAAATTTACTTTATTTCATTTGCATTTGCAAAGCCTTTGTAAGCTGTTTTCCACAATAGACCACTCATAGCTTTGCACCTCAGAAATGAAAAAGTAGGCAGATTTGGCCCTTGAAAAGAAGCCTTTTCCAACTTTTTGTAAACATTAATGACCTATTCATAAAGAAAAGGGCAAAAATTTTGCACAAGGAGATATTAAAACATTTAAAAACTGTTAAAGTCTGTTGCAGAAATAAATGATGGTGATAGCTTTGAGCAGACTCTTTGGGAAAGAGAAAAGAGGGCTACAAATACACCAAATTTAATCTTATGATGAGATTGGAAGTTTCCACTGACGTTTCTGGTGATTTTCATACATACGTAATACGAGAACAGAAGAACAGCTTTACCACATCAAACATCAAAAATGTCCATGTATCTCAATATTCTGTCTCCGACACTGTCAATAGTGGTTATTTTTGGAGGAGTGTCTGAATGGAGCAGGGATGCAGTGATACCTCCCTGGCATGTACTCCCATTTCCAGTGGCTGGCAACTGCAAGACTGCCTGGGCCACCAGCATGTCTCTGCATTTCTTCCAGGCATATTTCCAGCTGTTTTTTGACCTTATGTATACCACAATGTCTTGTGGCAGGAGGTTCCACAGTTTAACAGCAGGCTGTGCAAAAAAATAGTACCTGCTCATGTTTGTTTTGAGTTTATGACCTATTCTCATCAGTTAACATCCTCCTTCTCAATCTTCTATTGGGAATAGCAGCGATGAGTCATTCCCTATTTCCTATTCACCTTTCCCATTCTACTTATGATTTTACAGTCTTCTGTCATGTCCCTTTTTAGCCTTTTTTTTTCAAGGTTAAGGAATCCTTATGTATACAGCTGTTCACTGTATCGAAGCTGTTTGGTATCTTTGATCTTTCTTTTTGGAATCATAGAATCTTTTAGGTTGGAAAAGACCCTTAAGATCATCGAATCCAACCGTTTTTGCTGCTCTCTATATCATTCTGGTTCTTCTATACACTTGCATTGAAGAAATAGGCTTCATATCCTCTTGCCTTAAAAATATACTGGTTATCAACAACGGAAATGTGATGGAGAGAAAACTTTGACAGGTACTGCTATTTTAGGCCACGATTCAGAAAATTGCTATGTGCCATTGCCTTCTGCTGAGGACAGATGTTAGTCGTGTTACTTAATGCAATACTTGGCTCAGATCCAGACAGGCATTCAGGTTTCCAACTCCTGTTTGGGCTTCTAACATCTCACTAGTTCAATGGAAAGCTGAATACTCAGTTAGATGTGGTTACAATAGGAACCTCAACAGAACTAAACGTTCGGTGTGTGTGATGGGGTTTGAGCTTGCAGGATCAGGGCATAATCTCTGAGCATAATCTCTGAGCATAATTAAATGGCGGTACTGAAGATTTTTAGGGGTGTTATAAAAAAGAGGCCCTTGGTAAACTGAGACTATCAGGGATTATGGGAAACACTTTTTCTCCTGGATGATACACATGGATGATCATTCAGGATGGCTTTGGTCTTCGTGTAGTAAATTGTCACCTTCCTGAGCAGGGAGTGCAGTGAGGTGTTACCAGAAGAATGGATCCCATGGAAATTTTAGGCAATCTGTATGAACGCCCCATTGTGTTTAGTGATATCCAACATGGTACTCTGCAATATAGAAAAATGGGATGTGTGGGATTTCTGGCTTTATGCAAATGAAAAAAAAAAAAAAAGATTGATTCATTATTACATTTTCTTGTAAGAGGGCAGGATTAATGATTACATTTTCCTGTAAGAGGAAAGGTGCAGCAGAGGACACCTACCTTTCCCAGCAGCTGATTTCTCCTGGTTTGTATTCAGTGCTCCACAAGCAAAACCCCTTTGGTTACATATGCATTTAAAATCACCTGGCAGGTACAGTGCCTTGTGCAACTGAGGCACGATTTTCATCCGATTCAACATTTGTCTTCAGTGGGAACTCTTGTGTGGGCAAAGTCTGTGTGATCAGCCGGCCCCTCTGGCAACGTACTCTCTAAGATAGTTATCTCAGATAAAGGTCTTGTGTTCATTTCTGTTACAAAAAAATGAAACTAGTCAGAAACAACAAATGTGCCATTTCTTTTCCTCTAGGTTGCAGCTTTCCATTTGGAACCCCTCCTTGCTTCATTCATCCGTTTCTACCAGCATATACTGGATGAGTGTCTCTTTATACAGTGTGTAATTCAGATTTATGAATGCAGTTCGTGTAAATAGGACATTAGTTGTGTTTCCAGATACGATGATTCAGCCCTAGAGAATTTGCTTTCTCTTTCCCATAGTTTGAAATGTCATGCCCCATAAGTAGTCTTCTTAAACACTACTGCTGGAAACCCATAAAGAATAGCAAAGAGGCACTCACTGCTCCTGGTAGTATTCTGGGCATGGGGGATTTCACGATCATCTTCCCTTCTTTTAATTAGCTTGTATTCCTAGACTTCAGTAGAATTCCTAGATTTCAGTAGAATAACTAAATGACTAGGGGGTAATAACTAGAGCTAAATTAAAGATGGAATAAGGTACCCAAAGGCATGTGAGTTACATCTGCTATTGTGCTGCTCAGAAAAGTGGGTCAAGTGCTTTGTTACCTGCTGTAAGGTTGTACTGCAAGGTCAGGAGAGTTATGAAGGTTGGTTATCAACTGATGAGTCCTGAGACAAATCCCAAGATCACAGTAAATATAACCTTCCTGTGAATGACTCTAGGCAGAAGAAGGATTTCTGCATAAACCGTGAAAGCCAAAGATTGAAAACTAATTTCAAATCTTGCCAGATG
The DNA here is from genome assembly GCA_035582835.1 of Phoebastria nigripes. Lineage (NCBI taxonomy): Eukaryota > Metazoa > Chordata > Aves > Procellariiformes > Diomedeidae > Phoebastria > Phoebastria nigripes. The sequence continues at coordinate 43,237 of JAYKAV010003221.1, read as the reverse complement.
ACTTGCTGCTCTCTGGGAGAGGTARGGAAGGACTGAAGAGAGAAATTGAGAGCAGAATGAAAAAGGAAACCCTGATGTGGCATGTTTCACAATGTTGCAACACAGCTTGATGCAACCAATTGTTGGAAGTGCAAATAGCTCCATGACCTTAGGTCCAAAGCATACAGTTCTGCTGCAAAGAGGTCTGGCAGGCTCTCTGACCTGACTTCAGATTATAATAAATGCTCTAGCAAACAATGAGGTGCTATAGCTTGCTAAAAAAACGCGGGCAAAAAAGGTAAGCTGTGAAGTAATGCCAACATGTTGTCAGAACCATATAAAGAGAGTATGGGGATGGAGGCCGCCATAACATTCATAACCACAAAGCCATGCTTTCAGAAACAGCCGAGGTGCAGTTTATGAGGCAGATTTGCCTAAGCCAGTGAGTAATCTTGCCCTCCTCTGTGAGTGGCCTGGGTTACCCTGACCTTGGCAGCGGAGAGGAGCCAGTTGGAAGTGTGGAACATCCCATTGTGTGTCCACAGTGCTGCCCCTTGGATGGCGTGATCTTCACCCAGGAGCACCTGACATTGAGTTGAGCGCCCACATACGCCCAGGCACATGGAGCTGTATGCACTCCTAAGGGTAACATTGGCTTGTACTGGAGCCACACTTAAAGGCTTGATGCTGCTTATGTACAGGGAGGCCAGGCTCAGGCACTGCTCAAAAGATGATGACAAACTGTTAGATGTAGGTGCATTTTTCCCTAACCTCAATTTGAATTCCTAATCCAAGTGTAAATTAGTTTCCTGTAAATTTCTCAGTTAGCTTCCATTTAAATACAAGAAAGCCATTATAAAAGAATAACTCTCCAGTAATTTTGTCCTCTCCACAAAGTCGTATTATCACCTACCACTTTATTAAAAGTGTGATAGTACTGTGCTCAGTGACTCCATTTCTCATGTTGATCTAAAATTGAACCATGAGGTCTTAAATACACTACAATTTAGCTTTATTCTTTAATAATACGAATACGTATATATGTATACCATACACACTGTGTGAACTGAGTACATCAAACATTTTAGAAAATAGAAGATTAGCAGTTGTAACATGACTTGTAGAACAGTTTTCCTGCTCTTCCTATTTTACAGAATATGTTTAGTTCATTTTATATAAATCTTGAGGGTTATAGCTATTCTAAGACCTTAAAAATTTCTGACATCTGAGATTTGGGGAACACTTGGCAACAACCAGTATTTCTGTATTTTTTGTCTCTTTTATCTTATTTCCTTTCTTCTGTGTCTGCTTTTTTTTTTGTATTTTCAAGCACAGGCTCTTTGAAGCAGACAGAGCAGTCGGGAAATTATATGCTCCGCTTAAAACAGACAACGATAATAAAGATTTGACATTTGGGTTAGGCATTAGATTTCAGAAAATCTGAAGGCACTGTTAGCAGTGCTAGCTCACAGATTTTATCTTTGCTACAAAGAGCGAAAAAGAATATGTATACATATATCTATATATTATATTTTTTTATATATGTTTGCAAGTATAAAAGCTGTGCTTTGCATATGAAGAACAGGTACAGTGAAAGTTCTCCTTTTAGGAGACCAACACTGGGTGCCAGTTAAAGCCATGGAAACTTGCCATGGGCTCCGCAGCCCGGGACTTGGCTCCTGTTTTCCCATTGTTTGTTCCACTCGTGTCAAGCCTTGTTTGAGGAAAGGCGATGGCAAAACTCCCACTGACTGTAACAAAAGTGAGGTTTGGTCCTTGGTGAGCAATAAAAGCTCTGTGAAGCCTGGGGGTGGGAGCTTGCTCCGGCTCCTGCGGGGCTGACGTGCGTCGCCGAGGTTAGCTCACTCCCCACCCCTGCGCGCCCATTCCAGCTCTGAGATTTATAGGGCTCTGTGGAAAAGCCCCCACATTGTACTGCATGGTATACTCGGTCACCGATGAACTTTTAATCACTCCGGCTCACGGCTTCGAAGAAAACAGCCTTGCTGCCATTACATAAATCAAAGAAATTATTAGCTTCCCTTGTTCTGTTTCTGGTATGTTATTTACCTGAATATTAGGGCAGCTTCACAAATGCTGTTGGTGCTGACAGTCATCTGCAGAATGGTGCAAATGAAGAAATGGACCCCCCTTCCTGGAGAGTGTCCCCTTCTGTCCCTTTCAGGACGTGGAAGTGCTGTAGGAAAGGTCTTCCTCATCCTCGGTTTCGTGCTTCCCTCTGCAAGGCTGACACAGCCCACCCRGCACCTTGGGCCTGGCCCCTCGCTAGACTCGGTGCACAGGAGCGGGGTGCGGAACTGAAGCACAGGTGTCCAGGTATATAAAGGTCCGCCTGTCTCTGGAGAAATTGCCACTTCATGGGGTTTCAGGTGTTTTTTGAGACTCTCTCAGTACCCCACACATGATGGAATGACTTTGCTCTTGAGACAACAAAGCTCTCCATGGCTGTGTAATGTCTGAGCCTCCCTAGAAATTACAAAGTAGGAATTTCTGCTCTGTGTTCCCCACGATGCTCCATCACATATGATCATTAGCAATTGGGRTGACTGAGAACCACTTCAGGCCCTGGGGTGAAGGAAATGCCCAAGTCCCTTCACTGATGTTGTCCTGGCCATGGTCAGCATGTCCTCTCCCAGCTCTCCCTGTCCCAGCTCCAGCACCTCCATCTGCAGAGCTGTTGTGGTTTAACCCGGCAGGCAGCTAAACACCACACAGCCGTTCGCTCACTCTCTCCCAGTGGGATGGGGGAGAGAATCGGAAAAAAGGTAAAAATTGTGRGTTGGGATAAAGACAATTTAATAGGACAGAAAAGGAAGGGAAAATAATAATAATAATGATAAAAGAATGTACAAAGCAGGTGATGCACAATGCAATTGCTCACCACCTGCTGACCRATGCCCAGCCAGTTCCCGAGCAGTGGCCCCGCCTCCCCCGGCCAACCTCCCCAGTTTTTTGTTCAGCATGATGTCATATGGTATGGAATATCCCTTTTGCCAGTTTGGATCATCTGTCCTGGTTGTGTCCCCTCCCAGCTTCTTGTGCACCTTCAGCCTCCTCACTGGCAGGGCAGTATGAAAGCTGAAAAGTCCTTGACTTAGTGTAAGCACTGCTCAGCAACAACTAAAACATCAGTGTGTTATCAACATTATTCTCATCCTAAATCCAAAACACAGCACTATACCARCTACTAGGAAGAAAATTAACTCTATCCCAGCTGAAACCAGGACAAGTAACTCAGCAGGAAAGTCCCAGGCAGCAACGGGTGAATGCAAATGCCCCGAGCAGGCAGGAGTGGGTGGCAGAAAGCAGGGAAGAGTGATGTGGGGATTGAGGCACCTCTCAGTTTATCTGGGCTTCCAGTGCCCTCCAGCTGCTGGCCCCAGGCAGAACTCTCCTGGCTGTCGCACCCTTTCTGCAGCCCTCCAGGTAGCRCCCATTGGCAGGTTTGGGCTGTGGAGACCATTTTCTTCCAAAACACAGTCAGGAATTAGGACACGGTCAGGAATTAGGACACAGGCAATTACAGGGTGTCAGAGAAGGACGAAGAGCCCCATTTCTGTACCCCTTATCTCTCCACTGCAAAGAGTTTTTATTCCCTTGAATCAATGTCTGCCCTTGCCATAAACTTGACAGTCTCCCAATTTGTTTTCCAACTGATGGCTTACTATTATTCTTTAAGGCTCCTAATATTTCACTAGTAGGGAATAAGTCAATGTTTTAATCTTGTACCTGATAAATTCTGGAATGCGCAGGGGGGATATACATGGTTTTGCTTAAATGTTTAAAATTCAGTTTAAGTCACCAGGAGAAATAATTGGTCATAACACAGGCAAATGATATACAGACATCACTGTAGCACATGATACGTTCCACTGGTGTAACATCATCCAGCTTGCACGGTGAAGAGCAGATAAATCAATCAACACTTGGTTCAAACCTACTGTGGGAACAATACTGTAGAAAGACCGATGCTTGATGAAGATGCAGTTGAATAAAATCCACGATGGCTTTCACTGCTTTCCACATTTACTTTCATTGTTTTCTTGTGAAGGATGACATGAGTGACACATGAAAGAGAGGAGGACCTGTGCCTCTCTGGCTTGTTTGAAAATTGCAGTCTATATAACAAACATTTTGTAAATGTTCAAGTGAGGGAGGGAATACTATATAGCAACATTTTTTGTACTAGTAAGTGTTGGTATAGGGATAGAATAACCATTTTTTGCTAGCTGTGTGATTGATCCTGGTCCCCCTCCTCTGTAACTCATCTACCCTTTTGGTTGATACATARCAGTGAATAATTTATGTTCTGACATTTTTCTTTTGATTCTTCAGGGAGCTGGTATTTACTCTAAACCTTAGCATGTATGTCCTATTTGTGTGAAAATCTTCAACATAGTTGGCATAGATGTATACAGCTTATATTGACAACTTCAATTTCCAGTCAGAACAGAAAATCTGGTAATATTGAATACCCTTTTGGATATAAGTCATCATAGCTCGCAGAGCTCCTGATAGAAAAGCTGCAAAAAAGGCACTGATTGGGAGCCTGCTAGAATGAGACAGCAAAACAGTGAATGAGACTCAGAATACGGACCATATGAAAGGCTTTTCTGTATGCTGGCAAAGTTGTCCCGGCAGAAATCCCTTGCTCCCATTATTGTGGATCTTGCAAAATCGTATAGGCACGGTTGGAGTCAGAACAACAGTTTATTTGGTGTTGTGTAAATCCTTGGCTGTTACACTCAGGCAGAAGAAGTCAGTCTAGATTCCAGCCATCTGGAAATGTTACAGCATAAAGGAAAATACCTTCCAATTTCACTTGGAGGTCAAGTCTTTTCAGTAACTTAAGGATATGGGGAGAAAACAAATTTCCTGATGACAATTGTCAGACACATTGTAAATGTCACCTTTCAACGTTTCGTTAAAGACTACAAGAAAGACCCTGAAAATAAATACTTTCTCTGCTTTACAGTCTGTTCATAGTCTACTTCTTTTACTTAATGAAATAAGTTGCTGTCAGTTCTGCACACCTTGAGATAGGGTGTGTTGTACAGGTTATACAGGTATTTTCTTTCACTCTACATAGTGGACCTGATCCTGCAAATACTTCTATGCTGATTTGAACACACAAGATGAACTCCTGAGTCTGTCTTATCGAAGAATAATTTTGGATGTGGATCAAATTTCCCCAGGGAATTGAATAGAATACACTGAATTATTAACCCCTGTCTTCCGTCAAACATATGAAAAAGGTTAAAGACATCAAGTGCATGGGATCAGTAATATTTTCAGGAAACTTGCAGTGCAGCATACAGTATTAAGAGATAGCTAGTAGGCATGCCACTGCTTCATGGGCATCCTTGTACTGCACATTACTGAGACATGACTGTTGTCTTTGCTCTTGGACTTGGTGGACTCAAGAAAGCTGAGGATAAGGTACTTGTCGGCTGTCAGGGCTTTTTACTGTCATAGTTCTGGATACATACTATTACAACCCTATTATCATCATGATCCTAGTGCAGCTTCTTTAATTTAATATTGAAGCAACATTCCTTCTGCATTTGTGAGTAACACACATCAGCAGAGACAACTGTAGTTGCTTGAACATTCAAACAAATAGGAATCATGATCTGAAGTGTTATAAAAACTGTAACTGCTTTTTAAAAGCTCCTTATTTGACAACTTCATAAATATCTCTAACTCTGATTACCCATTTGGGAAAAAGCATTTGGACAAAACTTTAGATTGATAAGCAGTGTATAAATATTAGATACTATTACAACATTTATTGTTGTTATTATTGATAAAACTTAAATAACATTAAAAACTGACAAATATCCAGTTTTAGATGCCTGACCTGTGACATTTTAAAGGATTTGGCTTTAGGGCAGTTGCTTAGGGCTTCAAAATCTTGGCCCCAGTTTCCTCCCRACCCTGAATTTCAGTCATATCAACAATATATGGTAACTCTCGCAGCAGCTTCAGAGAGAAAGCCTTGGCCCAAAGGAATTAATGACTCTGAATCATAGTAAATAATTTGCAAAGCTGAAAGATGAAACCATATCCTTCATCAGTTATAATCACATTCTTCATTATGGAGCTTGCTCCAGTGCCAAAAAGATGTTGTGTTTCTTTCCAGACACAGGGAAAGGTAGTGATTTGCCCAGAAAGCATACAGCATACACAGACAAAGACAGATGTGGGGTGGGGGAAAAAGCACACAAACAAAGTGATCAGGACAAGTATAGACTCATGACATAACAGCTGTCACTATGTTGTGAAAAAAACGTAAATCCCCCTTCTCAGTCCTTACCTTTTATTCACTCCCATGTCTCCCAAGCAATTCCCTGCTATCATGTTATTGCTTTCACACCTCCCTTCCCAATACAAAGCCTGTACTCTCCACCCAAATACAAAAGTGACTGACAGGATAAAGAAAAGAGGACTCTAAAAGCATGCTTTGGTCACCTAGTTTCTTGGAGACATTCCAGTGCAGTTTATCTTAAGGAAGGATTTAAGATCCTGATTCAACAAAGTTTTTAAAACTACTGCCTAGTACTATGAATGTCTTCTAGAGCACCAAGTCTTTTGGGATGGATTTAGAGGTTACATGGGATGATGCTGGCTGATGTTTGAAATTCCAGTTTCAGAATTTGCTTTTTGTGAATACTTTACTATTCACCTAACACTCTATTTTCTGATGCTTCTCAACAGTAAATCCATCAGCTAGGGTGGCATTATGAAGCAAATAGAAAGAAATGTGAAGTTGGTGTTAATGCCACCTAAGATTTTAATGAGTACTTTAGAATGTTTTTCAATTTAGGCGAGGATAATTCATGGATTAACATTTGAATTTTAGCTCATGAACAGTCAGGATGAAGAAGAAAAAAATGCTTCCCAAGTGTAGGAGTTATAACAGTTTTTGGTTGTGAATTAATATCTGTCCTATGGGGACACTCACTGAGAGTTGTTTATACTCACTGAAGTCAGAGTTTATGGATGAAGTATATTCAAGGGCTTTGAATCAAATTAGCAATGTTATCCGCTTATTTATTCTGTGATGTTAATGAGTCATTCTGAGCAAGCAATGTTTCAACATTTTATGCATTCAAGTTTCATTCCACAAGATTCGCTGCAACAATAAGTAAAGAATGATCTTGATCATTCCAGACAGTCAGAGACTAAAAATCTAATAATTGGCAATTCAGATAACCAGAAGAATGGAAGAATGGTTTTGCAGACTTGAAAGTCTGTGGTCGCTTCTTCTGACTGCTCTTACAATCTTCAGATGGATGGGTTTTATTCCTGACTTGTGGTTTGCTTTGGCTCACGTATTCTTTTTTTTTCAACTGCAGCTCTCCACCTTTTTTTTTAGTCCTTCTCTGAAGAATTTAGTTTACCCTGATTATGAACTTCTCACTTGCTTCCCCTCCTTCATGTGTGTAACAGCCTCCAGTCTTCAAAATTCAACTAGTATCTGTGCTGTCCCCATAGATATGTCCAAGATCACACTCAGCAGTAACACCATTTGCCTCCCCATATCTCCTGTCTGAATCATCTTCTTTCCTTCATTTGCAATGGAGTGCTGTCCATCTGCCTTTTGTCTCCTTTCTACCATCCTTCTGGCTTCACGTCTTCCTTTCCACTGTTCCAATGTGGCAAGTTGGTTATTTCTGGCTGCTTTATTCCCCTCATCTCATCCCCTACACTCATTTCATATCACTGATTAATCCAGTTCCCTACCATTCACTTACTTCCATTAATCTCCTTTTCGATTTGCTGTACAATGATGTCCCCACTCTTGCCCTGGACCTTGTCTTTACAGAGCAGTATTCCTTTATGGATCTGAAGCTGAGACCCATCTCTTTGGCCACTGCATGTTGCCCTCAGCAGTGCTCCTCTCCCTTCCCTGTCCACACTCACTCCTCTTCCCACCCACCCCTCTGGGCTTTCCTCTGGCTACTCTCCCGCTGATCCACACCATTGTCCCTTTGTTCTCTGATTCATCTATTGACCCCACACAGAGCTATGACTACTTCTGTAATCTTGGCTCTCTCTCTGACTTGCATTTATTTTTTTGATTCATCTGTTCTTTTTGGTGTTATTTGTCCTCTGGATTTAAATGCTTGGACAGTAAGAGCATCAGGCATATGAACTAGGTATTGTGTATTCTCTCCTTCAGCTGGTTTAGTCCCCTAATGAGTACGTGAATGCTGATCAAAGGAAAATGTACTTCACCTCCATATCACTGTCTTTAACATTTCCTTATTCTTTAACTTCTTTTTCTCCATGTTAAATGTGGGTTCTGGCAGCAATGAGCCCGTTTTGTTCTATATCTCAACTTTTTCTGTTCTGTTTCTCATGGAACCTTCTCTTTATTTCTCACCTCTCACTATTCATGTACCCCACCAGTTGTTTCTATCCATCTTGCCTTCTTCATTAGTGTTGCTTCTAATGAATGTATTATCCAGCTCCACCTTCAACACTTCCTTCCCTTCAGCACCCTCCTTGATTTTCTCCAAGATGTCTTAGCTCTCTCCCAGGACTAAGTATGTGTGATGTCTGGATAAAAACCTGGTTAAAAATATGATCACTTTGAAGATGAAAATGTTCACATACTCTCTGATTTTCATCCTGTAGATTATTCTTCAGTGAGTCTTCGGTTCTGTCTTCTTTCTTTACCAGCATTAGTTACCCACATCTTTTCCTACCGCCCTGCTGGCAGACTCTTAAATCTGTTTTGCTGCTTCTTTCCTTTGGCCTCAGTTATGCTTTTCCATCCAGCCTATCCCACCTACTGAGAAAAGTTTGCTGTATCTGTTTCCTAGGGGTCTCCTGCTTTCTCCTTCAGTTTCCTCCTTAAAAAAAATAAAAATTAAAAAGAAAAGAAATCTGTCATGGCATCTTTATCTTCCTTCTGTCTTTACCCAACCTACTCACAAACAATTTCTTTGGGTTTTGATGTTGCTCAAGACAATATGACCAAAGTAGGGAATTTTAGGATCACTCAGATTGTAAATGTAGTCTATACTTATACAATGTTAGGTACACTTAAGGTATAATTTTGAACATAAGAGACCATGTAAACAAATATTTGTCAGCATATATAAATATAAAGAATAATAGCTATGTGTAATGCACACCAGTTCTGAACCATTAATTACTGAAAATACGATACGGCCACTGAGTTGAACAAGACCAAAATTCCTGGAGATTGTGCAAGGCCACAGAGTTCAGCTGGACAAAATAAGAACAAATCACTCCTAGTGAAGCAGTATGTCCCAATCACCTTAGTCCCACTGAGCGGTGTGGCCTTGGGGAAGCCAGATGGTTCTGTTATACAAACCTCATTTAAAGTTGAACATGACCCTGATTCGAATAATGGCATTTCTGGTAAGTGAGGGTTCATTGTACATCATTTGTAGGATTAGGCAGAGAACAGGATGTTCATTATATAAAAGCAATGGAAGACACAAAACAAGACAATTTATAATCTGAGTTTTTCCAACATTTGTGTTGCAGTGAATCCAATGATTCAGCTGTTTTAATTACACCTTTTGGTCAAATTGCAATAGAATAAACATTTGATCTTTTTTTCTGTAACCATAACTTGAATTTTGTTTTCATCCACAAATGTGTAGAGGCACAACCATACCACATGAAAGCCTGCACAGTAATTTAGCATTCCATCAATTCTTTTTCCATCACTAATACTTTCCATATTGTCTCAACCAGTATTCTAGCCTTGAGGCTTTCTTTTGCTTCCATGTTGGCACAATCTCATGAATGATAACTTATAAACCTTTCCTTCATATTTTTTTCCAACAAAGAAGACTTAACAGAGGATGATTTTTTGACTTAAGTCAAAATGTGAGTTCTGTTTTCTACACTGTCCCAGATTTTCAGTGACTTGCAAAGGTCACATCGCACCTTCATTTCTGGACCTGCAAAATGAGGAAATGAGGACTGTCCCATTTAGAAGGGGTAGTAAATCCAGCGTATAAAAACAGTGAGACACAAAGATTCTCTGGGGATAGGGCTGTGCAAGTATCTCAAATGATTGTGCATTAGAAGGTCATAAAGAAGTTCCAATTCAATTTATTCAGCTTTTAGTATCAGGAAGTTCCCTTTCCCAAAGAGTTTTTATTAGTCCTTTGCTTCATGTAGATGGAGGATCTTTTATGTCTAGTCTTCAGCAAACGCTGTGCTCACTTCTAAATATATTATTTGCTTTATTCTCATTGTCACATAAAACAGAGCGAATAAAAGGAAATGTTACCTCTTCAAGAATTTATTTCAGTTATATCGTTATATATTTAAAGATCTTTGCAGTGAATCTGTAGAGGTGCGATATTTCTATCTTATTTATAAGGAATGGAAACTAAAGTCTGTCCTTCCTGTTTGTATTCACACATTACACAGGAATAATACACTTGTCTAATTTGGGGTATGCTTTCAGGGTCAACATCCTGCAGCAGCATTGCTAAAGGCAATGTCTGGGTTTCCTTTCATGAAGGCACAAGAGAAGGAAATGAAATGAAACATCCATTATCTGGTCTACACCTGGAGGCTCACTGCTCTATAGAGCTGGGAGAGCCTCATCTTTTCACAATAAATACAAGTAGGGTGAATGTTTTTTTTTTTTTTAATCTCACAGGAAGACAGCTTAGGAATAGAAATCTCATTGTCCAAAGCCCAAGGACAACATAAAAGCTTTTCTGGACTGAAGCTACTTAATTACTTACCATCTATCAGACAAGCTGCTGTTCTGCACTTAGCATCATGCTTCATTGTCTGACAATACAGCTGGCTGGAGGCTGAAATTGAAAATCATTTTCCTTTGCTCAATTTCCTTGTAAACAGCAAAAGAATGGTGTTGATACGCCAGACTTCATTGGGAAAGTGCTTGCCAACATGCGAGATCTGTCTCCAGTGGTTTTTAAAAGAGGAATGTGATTTGTCTCCTACAGAGCTAAATCAGGACACCTTCAACTTATGCTTCATTTAGTCTTTGCTATGATAGACTCCCATTGATCTATGCTGCACCGATCATGAATAACTGAGAATACTACAGCAAAAAACAGAAAAAATGGTCTTGTGTTATAAAACCACTTAGGAGAGCTAAGTGAGCTATTGTTAATAGGCAACTTATTAAGTATTCAGTCCAACAAAACACAAAACCAGATTTTTCTATCTTGGCCTGTTTCCACTTCCATTGATATTATTGTCAATTTTACACTATCTGTAAGTTTATGTATGGCTTTGTAGAGTACACCAATATTAAAACTTTGAATTGAGTATGCACTCCTGCATTGTGTTCAGAAGCATGCTGGTGAATTTTGCTTTTCATCAATTTGCAAATAAGCAGAGATATAACACTTTTACTAATGTATTTGGAATTCAGGTTAATTCTATGAACACCTAATGCAAATGTATTTCATAGCATTATTTCTGATGGATTGTTTGACTCTYACAGTACTCAGATGTGACCTCAGTGACCAGCCATATTTCATTTTCATTAGTATTAAGTTGCACAAGTAGCATGAAAATGTGTACTTTTGGGGAGCAGGATTCATGCTGCTTTAGCAAGTATTATGTTTTACTAGTGTTTATTATACTGTTTATAGTTTTAGGGTCCAGCTTTGCTTCCTTTGAAGTCAAATGTGAAACTCCTTTTGCTTTCAGGGTAAGCTGTATCGGACTAATAAATCAGCGTATTTTCTCCATGTAGCCTTGAATTTATGAAGATTTGTTAGTTAATCAAAAAAAGAGTCATCTACTAACTGGTGTAAGTCTGTTCAGTGACTGATTTAGCATAGGTTTGGTAGCTGAGGCCACATTTGCAAAGCTGTTACAGAACAGCTTTCTGGGGCAGACTAAATCACAATGCTCCCTGAGTTTCTTCAGATGGTTATTCAATCTGCTGCATTGCGGTTGTTGTGCTGATTAAAGGCTTATATACATTCTATAGGATGTACTCTACAAGCTGTGCTCAAACTTTCTAGTCCCTCAGGGGCACTTGTGTTGAAGGGCTAACAAAGTTTTCACAAAAAGCACTATTTCCAGAGAAATTGATGACTTTTACCCACAGACTTCATTTAATATACAAGTAAGTGCCTTCATAAATATTCATAAATATTCAAGAAATGCCAAGAACAATCCAAGAAGGAAAGGGAATGTCTACAGAAATGTTTTTAATAACTGTACAGCTCAAATGTACTGCAAGTTCTGTCTATATCAAGCAGCCCAGTGTTTGCATGGCTCTTTTACTGGGTCAGAGAGCTATAACTAAAATGTCACATCTTAGCATTTAATAAAAACCACAGCATGGCCACTTTATCATTGCAACCTTGATGTAGCAGAAACTCACAGGTATTTCTAAAGTAAAGCTTTGAAGTAGTTACGGGGAATGTATTTAGGAAAAAAAACATGTCCGTAAGTTTTGCAAGATCAGGTCTTAATCAAAATTACTGAACTGTTTGGATCAGATGCTCCAGTTTCCTGCACATATGTCAGATCAGGACCATGATTTCACTATACATCACAAAAATTGCTCTGTTCAGATCCTTTGTTTCCTTAGACCTGTCAACATTCCTTACCCTCAAAGACAAGGTATCTGCAGAGCAGGGAGGGACAACTGAAGTCTGACTTTCTTGATACCTGAATGTTTAAGAAGTCCTTGATTATTCGTAGTGCATCAGCACAAAATCTGAAATAAAACATTTCCAGAACAAGAACCCAAATGTAATTCAGTGCAAAAGCACAATGCAGGTACATTTAAAGCAAATGCTTCTAAAGAAGTTCTTTCTAATGTGTAGCCATTCGCAGTGGCATAAGACTGTTTCACAGAAACATCTGATTGAATTTACCAGCTGCTGTTGAGAAGAGTAAGCAAATGGTGAAAGATAACTAAACTGGTTATCTTTACAGAATAGCAATTAAAAGCTTATGTGAATTCTGCCTAAAGAGAGAATTAACTCCTTTCACTGAGGCATTTTTAAATCTAGTATAAAATGAAATCACCCTTACATATTAAGGACTTGTCTTTGCTGCAGAAATAGCTGATGTATTGCTCTTAATTTGAATTCCATCCACAAAGCCCTTCCATTCAATGTGGAAATATTCTTGCGCACAAGTTAACTGGCCCATTGGGAGGTATAGGCTACAGCTCAAGTTAGCAGGGTTGCTGGATGCTGCTAATCCATTCACTATTTACAGTGTCTCGTCACAGCTGTGGCTTCTTTYGCTCCAGCTAAGCTAACAGGCATTAAACTCAATATAATGCTCTTGGATTTACTAGGGGGAGAGGTGGAGAAAGGACATGAGGCTCCCTGGTTTGATACTTGCTGTGGTCAGAGGAGCTGCTGGCACTCGCTGAGGTGTGTCCCGTCTCCTCCTTATGTCATAGCTTTGTCGATAAGTCCACTTAATTCTTCCAAACTGCTCTGCAGGCTCCTCTGGCGTATTGGCTGGGGATTCATTCAGTTGCCCACATGCAGGCATCAGGCATTTGAGATGCCCAGGATATCGTAGACACCCACAGGGCCACAGATACAACTCAGAGACAGGCAGATACAACCCAGGGCCTATGAGACACTCATGCTCTTTGGGGCGGCAGCTGGAGATGAGGTGGTACCCTTAGGACATCTCAAATGGCACCTGGTGCCTGTGTCTGAGCAACTGAATCAAGGCCTTCATCTCTGTTGATGATAATGGGAGCTTAGATGCTTCGATTTAGACATCCAGACATTTTGATCTGCGGCTGACTCCTACCCTGATGGAGGTATCACTTTCAACTGCCTCAGCAAGATTTGCTGGAGCCCATTTGTCAAATCTCTAAGATGTCTGAACAGATGGGTTAGCAGTTTTAAAGATAGACTATGATAAGAATTACAGTGATAATATAATTTTATTTTACCATGTTGTAATATTAGAGCATTTTGATTATTTCAAGTGATTAATAAGTATTAAATGCCAGGGACTGCTGAGGCTGTCCAGGCAGATCACCTGAATAATGCAGGCAGTGGGGTAGCAGCTGCCGCAGCAACTGGTGGCCGCTGCTGCAGGGAGGTCTGAAGGCTCACAAGCAGTTATAAGAAATGTCAATTATTCTTCTAGATGAAGTATATCCCACAACATCCACAAACACAACTAATTTTTCCTATTGCCCCCAACTTCTGCATGACTGGCCAGCTTCATTGTGGGGGCAAGGTCTTTTGTGCAGATGTTGGTGGCCATGTCTGGCTGTGGTGGTTTCAGATGTTATTGTCCTCAGTCTGGCCCGTCTGCTGGGGCTGATATCCCTGTACCTGCAGAGGATAACGTATGCTTGGACCTTAGCTCCTTCAGGTCAGAATTTGGAATGTCATGTTAGTTTTAATCTGGTTTCAAAATTACTTTTGCTTTGAAGTAACTTTGCAACCATCAGGACTGACGTACTTGTGTATACAGACCCCAGAAGGTTTGGGGTTGGCCCACCTCCATTTTACTGTTTAAGCTACAAGGAAATGTGACACATTTAAGGTTCAYGGGGAATCACAAAGGTTTGCATGAAGTTTCTGTTCTAGCACAAGGCACAGGTGTCCGAAAACCACAAAAGACCATGAGTGGCCTCTAAGTGGTGAACCACATTTTCCCTGGAAATGCCCCAGAACAACARCCATGGAAGTCCCCGAGGACAAGAGCCAGTAACACCTGCCAAGTGACAGCAGACACAAACTTGCAGACAACTCAGCAGACACAGGAGTTTAACGATTCACTGATGATTTGCAAATGCAGGATGAATTCACAGCAAGTCTGCTTCCAGGCTTTTGTAGTTCAAATGAAACATTTCACACGTCTCTAGGAATTGCCCCTCCTGATAAAAAAAGGGTGAGGCATTTGGAAGTCAGTATAAAGAATGTGATAAACTTCAATTAAAATAAAATGACAGGAAAGATAAAACCAGATTTTTTTGCTTGTCTTAAAAGGAGTTTGGAAATCATATTCCAATGGGGTGTAGAGAGAGATGAAATACCTTTTCTGAAATTATTTATTTGTGACTGTTCAATTGTTAAGTGTGTGGACATTAGTGAGAATTATTTCCGTTGTGGAATGGTTGCAGAATGTGATGTATATGGTAGAAAAGGACAAGGAAGTAAAAGATTTTTTTTTTTCCCCAGAAAGAAAAAAGACAGATTCTTAGGTGGTCACATGGTAGATCTAATGGAGGAAAGGAATTCCTGGAAATCAGTGCACAACAGAAAACAAAACTGCACTTGCCCACTTACTTTCAATTTTTGAGCTTGCACCAAAAAAGCCATGGAGAGTAGAATGAAACTTAAAGATGCAGAGGGAAATGAAAATGAAAATGATGCCGATACCTTTTGAAATCCATGCAAACTGAAGCAGGTTTTGTCCTCCAAGGAAAGGCTTAGAAATAAAGTTATGTATGGACATACCTAGTTATCATCTAATGTCTGATTACAGACTAAAGAAAGCTTAGAAGCCCCATACCATTGCTCACAGTAGGAAATTCTCATTGAGCTCAAGTGGTAAAGATCTCTGAATCTCAAACTAAATGTGCTGGACTCTATTCCCATTTTTTCTTTGCTGACAACGTCTCTTTTATGAAAAAGAGGCCATTTCCAATTCTTTCAAGAACTGAGTGATACTGAATTGCTCAGAAGAAACTCTCTTCAGCCCTTCTTGTTTAGAAAGGCAATGATCAGCATGCTATAGGCTCTCAATATGCACTAAAAAGAAAAGAATATGAGGGATTCTTTTGGACAAAAGGGTGTAGACGTCGTCCAGCAAAAAATTAGTTATCCACTAATTATTTATAAAATGTTTAAGTAATAATTATTTAATTGGTAGACAGCAGCAGAACTATGCAGCCTAGAGCTGGTTGTGACATCCAAGAAGATAAATGAGCCACAATATTTAGATTAAACAAAAAAGGACCATTATAATAATATACACAATGAGCAAAGTACTGCATTTTCTAGTAAATGCCAAAACTGAGTTTCACAATGAACTGTTTGTGGAACGTTAAAAATATAATTTAGCATATCTGAATAAATTATTTTCCACTATGTAGTAAAAACAGAGAAACACATGGCATAGATTATAGCCCCAAACTCTTGAATATTCTTGGAGTGGAGGCTGCCTGGCAACTTTTGTACCAGCTGGAAGAGCAAGGACCCAGCTGGCTTGGCAGTAGCCACCATATTGTGCCTTGGCTGGCAGATGGCCATCTGACACTCTTCAAGGGTCCATGTTCCTCCTGTCTGCATGCCTGCAGCACCGACAGCCCATGACCGCGTTCAGGAGGAGTGGGCAGATCATTCCCAGCAGTGTCAATCACGTTGGCACATGACAGTGGGGTGCAAAAGACGTGAGGGACTAACGTTCCTGAAATAGGATGAATGATGGTGCTGGTGGAGGCCTGAGCAGCAGGTTTTTGCGTACTTCAGCACTGAAATTTCCATCTCGGGATTGTGAAGGGGTGATGACAATTCAAGGGATGGTCCACTGTGAGGGAGGGGGAAAATGTAAAAATTCGTGCAGTTTTTGCACATCCTTGCTTACATGAATGTAGGATGCAAACAAAGGAAATATAATAATTTATGTGGTTTCAATGCCTTTAATCTAAGCATTACAGGACTATTAACACAGTGGAAGTAAGCTCCCCACAGTCAGGCACTGATGTTGTCAAGTTACAGAAATGAATATAATAGAGAACTAATTGGAACAAACTCAAGTTGCTTAAGCAGGGAGGGATGAAGGCTGCACCCARCTTCAGGTCAAGGAGGGAAGGCAGCTACATCAATAAACAGCCACATAGCCTCTTCAGATCTCTTCTAGTGGAGGAAGAGAAAGTCCCAAATTAGGAAAATGGGCACTTCAGGAGTCCTGGGTCCTTCAGAGGCTTAGATATAAATAGAAAAATGACCCAAAATGGGTTACCCTTTGCTAGACACTGAAGGATCCACAGGGAGATCACCAACAAGACACAAATCTGTATGCAATGAAGCATTATTGCTTCCACATCTCAAAGAGTTCCTGCTTTTTTTTTGTTCTTTGTGTTCCAGGTGTTGTCCACTGTATTCCCAGGAACTGAATGCAAACACAGYCACAGCGATTCAAGCCTAGGTCACTTGCTTAATCCCTTCCCTGCTTATTTCCCAGCGCACCTGCTCTGGCACCACTCTGGTAACCATCTCCTTCCAGCTCCTCCCCATGCAGCACATCCAGCAGTAGCTGAGGTGTGGGTGGGTTTTCCTGGGCATTGGTGGGAACTGGTGGAGGAGCAAACCAACCTGCAGTCAATGGGGATTTAATTCCACCCAGTGGGGTGTGGCAGGAGATCCCCACGTATCCCTTCCCACACAGGCTGTGGCATGGTCTCTGCCAAGCAGCCCCATCTGCAGCCCGTGCTGCTTCAGGGGAAACCACAGACCACCAACAGGCAGAGCTCTGCAGCAGAGCTCTCCTTGAGAAAGTTTTCGTGGTTTGGTTGCTGGTATGGGTGCTTTGATCTTCAGGAGGAGCACCATCAGAGATCATAACCTCCTTCTCCTCCCACAAACCCTGAACCAACGACTGAGGTATAGATGCTTATACAGTGATAGTGCCAGAGCCTCGTCTACTCCACATCGCAGAGAAACTGCACTGAAGGTGGTGAAACTCTCCCTATTCATGAGTGAAAGACCCATTTAATAGCTTCAGCTCAGGATGAAACTCTGTGTTATCTGTTCTGAATACCTGCATCGTCCAAAACACAACATTTCAACCACTAATTCCCACAGTAGGGAGAATTTCTTCTCCTCTTTTTATATGTGAAGATGTCCAACCCAAAATGCAGAGGCTGGATTCGTTAAATTGACAACAAAATACTTTCTCAAGGATGAGTAAGCAATGCTTTCACACACACAGAAATTCTATGTTTAAATTGGACTCACAAATTTATTTCCCTTTGACTTTCAATGAGATTTAAGCACCTGTCTCTTTGAAAACAGATCTTTGGCTTCTAAATCATTTAGTCACTGCTGAAAATTGTATCCCATCTGCTGAGGAATCTGACTCGCAAAGTCTTTGATTTACAGATGTTCATATTAACCAAGTATTTCTCACATATGTAAGACTTTCCTTGCAGAATGCCTTCAAAATTGTAATGCAGAATGAACAAATACACCAGGTCCTTTGCATAGTTAGGAAGACTAAGACGGGCTTCAGTTCTGGTAAACATACTATGGGACCCTTGAAAATTATGGGCTAACTATCAGGGGACAGTTTTTTAGCACTGAAACCCTGTGGCCTTGCTAGTCCAGGACTTTGCCTGTGGCAGCAAGGCCAGTGAGAGTCAGGATTTGCTAGTGTAGGTGCTGCTGCAAGCTAAGATGTCCAAATGGCTTTGGGACCACAGCTGGCTTGTGCTCTGCCACTAGGCATGCAGGTATGTGTTTTGCAGCTCAGGGTGAGTGTGCTCAGGGGCCTAAATTTATGATTAGTTACAGATCAGTGAGTGTAGAAAAATGGTTATTAACTCCCTTTTTAAAGTAATAGATTGAGTTGCACTGACTTTGTACCAGTGAAGTATCCCTGACTTAACTGGAAGCAGTCCTGCTTTACCTCTGTGTGATCACAGAATTAGGTTTTATCCTTGTATAAGTGCTKTATCTCAATATCCACCACATGGATCTGTTGTGCTTTCCCATGTTAGCTCAGGCATATCACACCGTGCTCATAATGAAGTCAATGGGAGAGTTGCCTTGGAATTAAAAAAAAAGAAAAGGATTGGGCACCATGTAAAATAAACAGAAATGTAAGCTTCTTTAACTCCCACTGCATTGCATCATAATTAAAATATTTTCTTTTAAAATTGGAAGTTGTAGCAGTTACAAATGCCTTTCATCTGAGGTTCAGTGGTAAGCTTGTCCTCTCATGTTACTTCTGAATTATAGAGGCATAAAAGAAGAATTAGGCCTTGATATCTGAGTTCACCATCAAGCCCAAAATGCAGAAAATCTGATCTTTTCTGGATGATGTTGAAGTGTAGGGGAACTGATGTGCTACTTTCTTCTCCACTTCTATAACCAAGTCACTCTATATATGTCACTTCTACGTATTTATTAAACTATTTTTCTCAAATTGTGGATTGTGAGCCCCAGCGAGACCCTGCAAGGGTTGGGCAAGGGTTGTGGGGAGCAGTCAGGAGCATCCCCATCCCTTCAAGGTTGTTGGTGAGAAAAGGCTGTAATTACAGGTGAGTGTCTGCAAAGGTCAGTGAACTGCGCCTACATTAATTGTGCATTTTCCCCTGTTCCTTCAACACTGGGAAGTCAGTGTGAACACTTTCAGCCAGTGATTATTGCCTCTTCTCACTTTTCCACCTGCACAGACCAGTGCTACTGCTGATCCAGGAGAAGAAGAAAGAAGGCAGATAAGCCAGAGGGGATTCAGACATACACCTAGAAGAGTTTTCTATATAGGAAAACAAATTAGGCCCTAAAGCCAACAGATTTCAGAGAGCTTTTAACTGGTGGTGCCCCAGACAAAGGTTATCTGCATTTTCAGTCATCTAAATGCCCTTGAAGGCATGGCCTCAGGCCCAGAGCAGAGGTCCTGTTTGAATAAGAAGTTGGCAGGCCACTGAGGCAATGCTGCTCTGAACACAGACGGAAAACAATTTGAGTCACAAGTGCTTTAGAAGTAGGGGATGAAGTCTTACAGCTAAGCCCAAGTCTTGTCTTTTCGCTGACAGAATTTCATCAGTAAAACAGTAGATTTCTTCACATGGATTGATTATTTAGGAATTTATACTCCCCCAGCTCCCACTGTTTGACACATTGAATGAATCCTGCTACAAAGATCCTTATCCAGTATTATCTGCCTGTCAGATAAATGGCTTGATTAAAGTGGTATTATTTTCAATTCCCTTCCCGCAGGCAGCTGATCATTCGCTGTCCATGTTCTCTTTTTGCAGGCTCTGCAGCCATCTCATTTATGGCTGCATTCTGCTATACTGCTCACAGGCCAGGCTAATTGTTTCTACAGACAGCATGCTCTACTTCCACTCCTTGCAGGTTTTTGAAACAGCAAAAGAAAGTTAACAAATGGCCAAATAGTTGGTGACATGAATGTTTGAGCAAGTTCTTATTCATGTTAAAATTTATGAAAGTTTATCTCATTCAGAAACCTGTCTTACGCATGCTCGTGGGATGCCATGCTCACAAGTAAATCTAATCCCTTGTTTATATCATAACAAAAAAGCTAGGATGCTTTTCTCATTGCATGACAATCTCAATTTACATTTCTGCTCAGAGACTGTTGTAGCATTCTGTATGTGGATAGGAACTCCTAACATAAATATCTAACGTGACCTTAATGCACTAATACACTGCAATAACAAGATCAAAAGAGTTTGTACCATAATCTGAGCATCACTGCTTAAAATACAGTCCCCTGATTTAATCATATTTGCAGCATAAACAGTTTCTTGAAAGGTAGACATACGTGTGCTTGACATATCCTTGTTACAGAAAAAAAAATAGCAAATGATTAGTTTTTCAAAGTCTGCAGAGATAAAATTCTTTAGATGTGCTGCTAAGCAAAATTTTATTAATGGCTTGCTTCCGTTCACACAGTCACAGGAAAACTGATACTCCCTTAAAAAAATTCAGTTTCTTTTCTGATTTTTAAGCCCCATTCAAATAAAGGCTAAAAATGAGCTATCAAAGCAGCCCTGAGATAGATTTCTTCCTCCACCTAATCTATAGCATGGTTTTATGGATTGATGCCAGCATGTTTGAACAAAAATTCTCCCCCAAAATAGAAAAGAGACAGAACCAGTGACCACCAGGAGAGTCTAAGCTTTGACTAACATGGTCTCTGCTCAGATGAATTTGGGTAGGCTGGAAGTGTCTCATTTCAATTTGAGCCTTAAATATATGCTTCATATTTGACTGGAGCATGGAGATATTTGGGGACCCATGCAGAGCTAGAGCTGCTCTGTAGCGCTGGTGCTCCAAGGTCTGCAGATAAAGAGCAATCGCTGAAATTACTGATGCCTTCTGAAATAAATTCAGTGACTGTGGTACAGGCTTAAGCAGCCATTTCTGGCCCCTGAAATGGTATCTTGTGGATATGGGCTGAAATCTTTAGTGCGCCCAATTATCACAACATATATAGTCAGCACAATGAAATAGAGGAATATCAGATACTACGTTGTCCCTGGTTCTTCCATGGCTTAAGCATAAGCATCCTTCTTAGCTCCCCCAGAGATGCAAATCATTTAAAGGACAAGGAGGATGGTAAAGCAATAGATGAACCACCTATCCTGGTCCTCTCACCGCTTGCGTTGGCTGGATGCACGCAGAAGTGGGCATGACACCAGCCTAAGGACAGGTTACTCACATTTCCTCCACCTGCCAAAGAGCTCTAGGAGCTGCTGTATCTTAGTCACAAAATCAGTCCTACAAGACAGATGCTGAAAACACATTCAAGAGGTCTTACGCTCTCACAGAAATGAGTAAGGTGGATGGTCTCTGAGGTCCTTGAGTTTACTTGTTGCCTTTACAGGTGACTGGGGAGCAATCTGGGGGACGAGGGGCTGACCCAGTGGTTTGTGGTACTTCATGGTTCCTTCACAGACATAAACTAGCATTTACCTCGGCTTTGTTTTTTGTTTTGCTTGAAAGGTGCCAGAGAGATGACCTTTGCGCTGTGAATCTCCCAAAGTTGCTGCGTTGCCTCCATATAAAACTACTTCTGAATGCAGCACCATTCCCTACTGTTACACTTTTTCTTCCTGTTTCAAGTCCCATCATAAATAACCTGATCACAGAGGTGTCCTTTTAACCACTTGCCAGAATACAGATGCAACCTTGTTAGCAAATCGTAGTAGGGGGCAGCCTAGTTAAGGAATATATTGTACGTGGTCTGTGGTGCCGACTGCCTGGTATGAGTCCTCTGACCAGTCTGTAATTCTGCAAGCATAAGTATTATATAAGACATAGCAAGATAAAGAATGAAAGCAAAGAGCATTTGGCAGGAACATGGGGATTTATCTTTATAAGACTAGCCTGCATGTACATGTACATATACACATACGTGTGTATGTGTACATGTATGTGCATATGTGCATTTACATATAGATGTACACATGTATTAATAAACATAAAATTATGTATGTGTGTGCATCTCCTGTCCAAGTAAGTTAAAGAAGATTATCAATGCAGGCAGGGAGAAAAATAACAGGAAAGAAAGGCAAGATTAGCATCAAGGCCTTTGATACTATTAACAGGGGTTTCAGGAGGAACTTCACGATAGTATTTGGTATCTACTGAAAACTGTTTGAGAATGACTTTGCTGGAAAGCCATTGCGGGAAGCCAGCCAGATATTAGGTAACTAACTCAAGACTGCTCGGGAAATCAAAACAAAGTTACAGGGCCATTAGCTCAGTGTTATGCTTTTGGCGGGAGAAAGGACTGTGGAGAAGGGGCCTCCAACCCTTCCAAGTGGATTTTTTCCTGCCTCATCAGCTCCAGCAGGGACATACGTTTTTTGGAGAGAGCGCTACCATACAGCCCCCCTGTCACAAGAGAGAGTCAGGGCATTTTACCTGCCTTGCCCATCTGGCCATGTCTGTTATCTTCTGTAAGTCCATGTGGTGCCTCTTCTGCAGAAGATGGGCATGGCCGTACCAGCCCTGTCACTGATGAAGGTGGGGACAGGAGTGACCTCCTCTGTCTCCGCTCCTTTATCAGCCACTAGAGGGCACAGATGCTCAGGACTTGGGCTCACCTCTCCATCCTCCTCAAGAAACTCCCCCGAAGGAGCCATCTAGACAGGGCCAGGCACTTCCCTCCAGCTGCCTTCGGTCCTCCCAGCTTCTCCTTCCATCTTTGGCTTCCCCCTGAGATATGCTTTTTCTGCTGGTGCCCACTTAACGTTTCCAAACTGCTGCACACATGAAGCTAATAAACTGCATTAAGGGACAGACTTGCTGTTGGGAGGAGCACGTTGGCCACTTTGGCTCTCGGTGGGAGTGTTTTGCCAGCTGAGCTGAAATTGCAGCTGCGCCGGCTTTAGGGACGATAAGTCTGTAAACATCCCCACGTTCTTTTGGGGTTGAAAGTAGGCTAGTGAAACAGTGGGAAGTTTGTCTTTAAACCAGCTGATGGATTACCTCTGCTGTTTCATGGCTTTGTTACCTGGTGGCATTTCTCCTTCCAGAGGTCCACATTTTGTGCAGCGCAGAGCAAAGCCTGCCTGTTTGCAATCCCAGTGCCTTGCACAGTCTAAGTGCCACACTGATTGCGAAAGACTGAAAAGATGTGAACCAAGGGACTCGGACATTATTAGAAACAGTCATCATAAAAAGCAGCTTTTGTGGTTTCAGGGTGGTGATTCGGGATGTACTGTATTTGCTAGTGCTAAGGTAGCGCTGCTAGGTTTCCCCGGTATTCTTACAGTATTCCGTTGAATTATACCGAATAAACAGAAAACTTTGCCAGCCCCAATCTGAGCACTCAGGAATTTTGCAGAAATCACAGGTCTGCTTCTGTTACATGGAGGAAGCTTATTTAAGGGAGCGGTGAGACTTCCAGCAGCAGCAGAAACATGTTACTGATATACAAGGCTCTGGCTCAGTTTGAGTGAGCAATTCCTGTTTTTCTCATTGAAACATTAAAGGCTTGTCTGCATGGGCAGTTTATAATTCTACAAACTCTGTTGTTTTGCTATAAAAAGTGGCCTGTCCACCCAGCCCCTAACTTTGATGTGACTGGTGAACTGCTGGAGACTTATACTGCAGTAATACTTATGTGGTCACATCTTCATTCCCATGTATTTTGGTGGTCCTCTGACTGCCTTCCTCTCACTTTATGCACTGTCCCAGCTAGTTGTTTTAATTAACAATGTGTTACTCCCTGCTTAAATACTGATGCCCTTCTCTGAGCTCACAAGCTCCCCAAATCCACCGTCCTCACCGCTCCTGAGGCCCCAGCCCTGCCGTGCAGCTGAGGAGCACCAGGGAGGTATCCTGGGATGGGATCCAGGGTGGGACAGTGGAGGTCAGAAATGATTGGCTGTAGGGCCCATGTTGCCTGAGTAAAAGAGCATCATGTTCCCAGTATTCTGGCACAGACACTTTGATTTGATTATTCAAATCAAAGGGTATTCAGCCCCCTGAGCTGGAAGACAGGGACGGTGAGCAGGATAAACCCCCCATAATCCAAGAGGAAGCAGTGAACGACCTGCTACACCACCTGGACACTCACAAGTCCATGGGGCCGGATGGGATCCACACGAGAGTGCTGAGGGAGCTGGCGGAGGAGCTTGCCAAGCCACTCTCCATCATTTATCAGCGGTCCTGGTTAACGGGGGAGGTCCCGGATGACTGGAGGCTTGCCAATGTGATGTCCATCTACAAAAAGGGCCAGAAGGAGGACCCGGGGAACTACAGGCCTGTCAGCCTGACCTCAGTGCTGGGGAAGATTATGGAGCGGTTCATCTTGGGGGCGCTCGAAAGCCATGTGCCAGGAGATCAAGCCCCCCAACCAGGGGATCACGCCCAGCCAGCACGGGTTCATGAAAGGCAGGTCCTGCTTGACCAACCTGATCTCCTTCTATGACCAGGTGACCCRCCTAGTGGATGAGGGAAAGGCTGYGGATGTGGTCTACCTGGACTTCAGTAAAGCCTTCGACACTGTCTCCCACAGCATTCTCCTAGAGAAGCTGGCGGCTCATGGCCTAGACAGGTGTACTCTGCGCTGGGTAAAAAACTGGCTGGTCGGCCAGGCCCAGAGAGTTGTGGTGAATGGAGTGAAATCCAGTTGGCGGCCGGTCACGAGCGGTGTCCCCCAGGGCTCCGTTTTGGGGCCAGTCTTGTTCAATATCTTTATCAATGATCTGGACGAGGGGATTGAGTGCTCCCTCAGTAAGTTTGCAGATGACACCAAGTTGGGCGGCAGTGTCGATCTGCTCAAGGGTAGGAAGGCTCTGCAGAGAGACCTGGACAGGCTGGATCGATGGGCTGAGGCCAACTGTATGAGGTTCAACAAGGCCAAGTGCCGGGTCCTGCACTTTGGCCACAACAACCCCATGCAACGCTACAGGCTGGGGGAAGAGTGGCTGGAAAGCTGCCTGGCAGAAAAGGACCTGGGGGTGCTGGTTGACAGCCGGCTGAATATGAGCCGGCAGTGTGCCCAGGTGGCCAAGAAGGCCAATAGCATCCTGGCCTGTATCAGAAATAGTGTGGCCAGCAGGAGTAGGGAAGTGATCGTCCCCCTGTACTTGGTGCTGGTGAGGCCGCACCTTGACTACTGTGTTCAGTTTTGGGCCCCTCACTACAAGAAGAACATTGAGTTGCTGGAGCATGTCCAGAGAAGGGCAACGAAGCTGGTGAAGGGTCTGGAGAACAAGTCTTTTGAGGAGCGGCTGAGGGAACTGGGGTTGTTTAGTCTGGAGAAGAGGAGGCTCAGGGGAGACCTTATCGCCCTCTACAACTACCTGAAAGGAGGTTGCAGTGAGGTGGGTGTTGGTCTCTTCTGCCAAGCAACTAGCGATAGGACGAGAGGAAATGGCCTCAAGTTGTGCCAGGGGAGGTTTAGATTGGACATTAGGAACAATTTCTTTCCTGAAAGAGTGGTTAAACATTGGAACAGGCTGCCCAGGGAAGTGGTGGAGTCACCATCCCTGGAAGTATTTAAAAGACGTGTAGGTGAGGCACTTAGGGACATGGTTTAGTGGGCATGGTGGTGTTGGGTTGACGGTTGGACTTGATGATCTTAGAGGTCTTTTCCAACCTTAATGATTCTGTGATTCTTTTCTATGATTCTATGAAATGCAGTGGCTTTCACCTACTTTCTCCTATGTATGTTCCTGCACACCACGGGGATGATGCCACTATGCATGGCACAGAGGAGAGGATTGCCTACCCTTGGGGCTGAAGCTGGTGGAAATCCACACCATGTGGAAGCAGGGGCTTGCTCTGAACGAAAAGCCAGCTGTGCTTCTGGATGCGGGCAAAGCATGCCAGTTAGTGTAAAGCAATCACAACCGGAGAATGTCAAATGTCACTTAGACATAAATCTTGCACAGCAACCCTGCCGCCTCTGACTCACAGGCACGTAAATGCTTTTGGAGATTGAGGTTTGCATGATTATTTGTGGCATGCATCTTGTCAAGTGCCAGGGTCTCTCATTTAGTCTGCATAAGACCTTTTGGTCAATCATCCAACAGAGGTACCAATCCCAAGAAGCTAATTTTGAGAATAACTGGGAGGAATCTCTGGTAAAGGCACTCTGTGCAAAGCTGGTTAAGAATCCTCCAGGCTGGCTCTACTGGTGCTTTGAATTGGAATTATTGTTACCTAAAGAAGTTGCTGTGACACTGACCTAGCCTGGGCAAGGAGCCAGATTTACCTGGTGTCCCTGGCAGGACAGTTTGTCTTCTGGTTGTTAGTGACTGCCAGACATAACTGGATGCCTTCACTTCTTGTTACCTGTCCTGTTTAAATTACACTCTAAGATAGCAGGACACAGAAAGGCAGTGGATATATTCCGTGCTCCAGAGCCTGCAATTTCTACTTTGAATGAAGGACTCTGCAGTAAGAGTGATGCCATAGCCATTCATCCTCCTGGGGAACAGGCACATGGACATCGTGCTGGGGACTGTGGGAGGACCTTCACAAGAGAGTGGGAGGCTATATCCAGGCATACTGCTATCATTTGATCAGGACATTTGCACAACGCGGTGCTGTCAGCCATCTCAAGACTTGGTATGTAAAACCATTCCAAACTGGCAAATACAACTTGGGGCTCCTGTTTTGAAACGGAGCAATTGTGCTGATTTATAGCTTTGGGAAAACTGAGTGAAATCATTTGAATTGGTTGGGAACTTTGTCTTTAAACAGCTCTTGATTTTTTTTTTTTTTTTTTTTTTCCCCTGGCTTTTTGGAAACCACTGATTTGTTGAAATCAAAATGTTTTGTGAAATGGGTGGGTTTTGGCAAACTGACAAAACCCATACAGAGTTCTGAGGAAACCCTTCCTGCCAGGAAATCATCTGCCATCAGAAAATTATTTGGTTTCTTGACAGCTCACTTGGCTCATTGTCAAGGTGCACAGCTCCAGTGCAACCTTATGTACAGACTGGGCTTCCTCAAAATGCAGGCTTGGTCTAGTACCACTATATGGGATCTCAGCCTCCAGCTTGGGGACATCAGGGCTTCCAGGCTTCCTGGCACTGGACGAGGAACTTGCAAGCCCAGGGAACTGCTTTTCCCATACTCCGCAAATCTCAGCTCAGTGGTGGTCCCAGAGTTTCTCTTTGAAATATATGAACACAATGACTGTCATTGTAAAATCCATGTGGACCAAGCTGCTGCCGACAAATCTCCGCAGCTTCATAGAGAAGACATCTTTGTGGTCTATTGGCCAAACAAATAAACAAAATATGGATATACAAAATGAAGTGACTTCTGCTAAAGCCTGTTCTAGGGGTAGTGTAGGGCTCTGAAGTGGAAGTGTCATTGCAAGAATGGTCTGTTCAGTGTTTGTCACAACAATGAGGTCACTGTACCTTCGGCAGAGATAGCCTTATGAAAAAGTTTTCTAAGGTTTGTAGGTGGAATAAAGGGCCCATTTACAACCCTCCATGGGAAGAAGAACAGTACAGGGTGTGAAATTTCCTCTGGGACAAGAGGCTACTCTTTTTAGGGCTTAGATAGGACTCAAATGGTAGAGAACAATCACATTCTTTCTGGGGGTGAGCATCACCCCCAGCTCTTCTCAGGCGATGCATTACAAAGGGTTTACTGCACAGCAGAATCACCCTATGATTTTATCAAGGTCTGGCATCCCTGCACTGGCAAGCCAAGGTTGCAATAGCAGTAAAAATGATGCCATATAAGCTTTAGAAGAAGCCTTTAAGCAAAGTGTATTGCCAGTGTTTCTAAAGCATTTGAACCCAGTTATTAGCATATGATAACATTCAGGGTGGTGCATTTTCCTGGCCATTGTCCTCCTTGGCAGGTAGATTACAGCAATTCAGGCACCTTTGTTTTGCTAAGCAGAACTGCTCCTATTGAGAGCTTTGCTCAATCTCAGGTACTCATCAAAAAAGGAATGAATTTGGACTCAAACTAATTGGGGTTATCTTGGGGAAAATACATAGGCACAAAGAGGCAAGTCCATGGAAGGGATGCTCTCTTTGTCATGCCTTCTCAGCTATCAAAAGAGAATGAGTGCCTTCAGCAATGTTAAATTATTTGTTGCCTAATTCCTGCTGAAATCCCTTTATTCTACTTTGAGGTTGAAGTTGCCTCTGATGTGAGCCTGAATAAAAAAACTGAAAAATATTCTACTAAATAGATGATCAGCCATATTTCCTACTGACTTTTCTTTGCTCCAGCTCTTCTTACAACATTATGTCATGTATAGTGATAATCTTTTTCCAGCTGACCTATATACAGCGTAGCATGATTAATTTGATGACAGTATTTATGGCATAATATAAAAGTTGTGTGTAGGAGCCAGGAATGGGGAAACACTTGGAATGAAGTCAAATACAGTCAGATTAAGCATCTGAATGTCCAGCTCAATCTTGCAGTCCCCATTCAAGTGAAATTCCCCTTGGATGGCAATTTGGGCTGAGTGAATTGCAAAATGAGAAGCCTTAATCAGATTTCTGTAGATTTGAATTGATCTCTAATAGGTTTTGTGTGTAAATGGAAAACCTTCACTATTGTAGGTGTAGAGACAGCCTTTGTGAAGTCTGACAGATGCAGACAAATCCTGCTTTGACATTTCCTTAGTATGCAGAATGGTTTGTAGTTTTTCCCCTGTCTAGTTTCTTGGACCAGTGGAATAATCCAAAATGGCTTTATTAAATACAGCTAGATTGGCCTACCAGAGACTCTTTTCCAGAGGTAACTTTGACTGATTCACAAGTAATTGCATTGGCAGAAATGCTTAAAATCAGAGAAATCAGAGAAATGGAAAAATTCCTTAAAATCAGGATATTCCAACCTGTAAAGTGGGACCTGGCATGATGAACTCACAGACTTGAACGGAGTGCTTTATTGGCTATGCAAGAACTTGTTCCATGATCAGTGAAACTACTGAAGCTTTGCATCCCCTGAATTTGTGTCTTATGTTCACTTTTTTACCTGGTTTCTAATGTTTTAAGGGCTGGAGTATTCATAAAAGTTCTTCCATGTAAATTGTCTGATATCAAACTGGAGGAGAGCTCCGACTGCAGTACTGATAATCTCTCTCCCCTATGCAGATACCAGTTTTTTGAAAGCCATAAGGGCTCAGAAAAGTTTAATCCTGTACATTGTTGTTAGATATGATTGAATTGGCTTACAAGTGGAAGACATATTTGGAAGATCACACAGATAATCATCACTCCCCCCAAGCCACATACACACTGCATAATTATCCAGATTGTGTTTCTTTATGAAATTATGCTAAAAATAGCTCCAAGCTGCAGACCATTAGTGTAACTACCATACTGGTCAAGATAGTAGAAACTATGACAAGGATTTGCCAATTACAAGCTGAAAACTGAGGTAAAGATACTCCTGAAAAATACCTTCTTTAAATTTAAATACCTAAAAGAAATTATAATATATTAAAAATGTTAAAGGAAGGATTGCTGTCTGAGACAGCAATACAGTGCAGTATTACTAACACTGCATGAGGAAAACCCAACCAAGATTTATCACAGTGTTGTGTGCGGAGATGACTGTATGCATTTATGTTCCACTTGATTAGGAGCTGGTTGTCATACACCAACCTGTCACTGATTTCTAATTGGTATAAATATATGGCATTAGCCATATTATATTAATCTTTTACACATCATGTGGAATGTTGTTAATAAAAAAACAGTTTGCATACTTTAGTAGAGAGTGAGCAATACGGGTGGTTAAATGAATGAATAGGGGTTAAATGTTGATTTTTTGCCTATAGGTGGTTGATACCAGTGTAGTTTCCCCCCCACTAGAATTTGTTCATATGCAGGATCACAGTAATTTTGCAAAATAAATGAGAAAATGTATTTTGGGAAGATCTGTCACATTGGAGTCCTCCGTTTTATAATAAGAAACATCTAAATGTCTAATAAGTGGTGCATAAATAAGAAAAGTTCAGCTCTGAATGTCACCATATTTACAACAGTTCTTTTAGCTGGTTTTATGTGGTAGTTGAATTTAAGATTGCTTAAATCAAATGCCATGCTTTATTAATTAAGTGTAACAATATTTATCTTAATTATCTCTGGAATGGGTTGGGGAGCTTAGACGTTATTGAGTAGAACACACAGAGACTCAAACCCGAGCAGAAAGGAAATGTTCATTTAATCAAGTGAAGAAGTTTGTGTCATAGCACTTTATCATCTGCTGAAATGTAATTGTCTACAGTGCTACTGTGTCTGCTGTGCACAGACATAGAGCCCATCTTTGTCTTCTGTTGGTGCCCCTCTCTCTCAGAAGACAGTTGGATGGTGCCCTATACAGGATGAGCTTATGGTCTCATCTGATCATATTTGCATGAGAAATCCACAAAGATAACATGGTATCTGAAATATATGCATTCTGTGGGAAAAGGTCTCACGTATCAGCTCTAAAAAGGCAGGGGAGATGTTCCTTTGTGATGATATATGAATACTGGAGGCCCACCTGGTTACTGTAGGACTTTCAGAATTCATTTCTTGTCTCAGGCTCATAGAAGCTATAAAGGGGGCAAAAGATATATAGGGGACAAAACTGAATAGCTGAAACCAGACTGCTTCTTTGCAAAGTGCCTGAGAACTTTAAAAGACAGTGGCAAGACAGGAGAAAGCCTACGCCCAACGGAGATCAAAAGAAGTGCAGTAGCTTAAAAAGGGAACTCCTACAAGAGTGGCTGTAAAGTTGTTTGTGGGAATAATGCTCCTTTTGGTCATATAACTGGGTGTCTGAGAGAGCTGGGACAACCATAAACGGATGTGGAATGCATGCTGGGTTTTTTAATGTGCTTTTTTCTCTGCATAGTTTAATCCCGTGGTAAAGTTAAACAATATTTTGGTCTGCTTTGTCCCTGGTTTTCACACAAATTCTCAGAAAGGAGGTGCAGCTGGTGTCTGAACTTGGTCAGAGCTACTGAATTCACAGAGCTCGGTCTAAGAACAGGAAACGTTCTGGATTTCACCCCTACCAGTAGCTGTATCTACAGGAGGCGGGTAAAGGAAGCCCTTTTGGGACACCACTGATATATTGACACACTGGTGGCGAGTGTCAACGATAACGTATGTTTTCTCACTGTCCATTTTTCTCAATTGAAATTTCAGCGCTGGTGAGCTTTTCACTAAAAGGAAAAGTTATTGATACACACTTGAAATGTAGAAGATGCTATTTTTAAAAGGATGATCCCTTTGTATATATCTGAATTAATTAATAGATTACATCTCTTGATACACCTTGGCTTAATTTTTCCTGTCAYAACAAAACAAACCAGAGCAATAACAATTATTCTCTTCAAGCAAGGCCTGGGAGATCTCTCAAAGTCTCTCTCCTCATAGTTACTCAGCCCACTTGACTGTGGGTTGAGTTCTTTCATCTACTTACTTTTTCTAGCTTAGCCAGTACGTCATCTTTAAGGCCATGATAAACTTCAGCATATAACCAGCTGTTTGAACCCCTCAGATAAGAGGTGGTAATTACAGTTGAAACCTCCTTAGACCTTTAGGCAAGTGCCTAACTCCAGAGAAGAGTATGAGGCTGTGAATGCTGCTCCCATGACAGTATGCAAACTACCTCTGCATTTCTTGCATTTCTCTTGGCTTGCTCAAAGAGGTTTCCACTGAGCTTGCTGGCTTTTATAGACTATCTTTCCCCATGAGAGGGACTCAAGGTCCCCAGCTCATGGTTTTGGGTTATAGTGCATGACCAGGGCCTAGATCCATCCCACCTAATTTTACTCCTTTGACAGTGTCATTTACGTTAAGAAACTAATGACTGTACAGTTCAGAGGGGTTACATGGGTCGTCTACATGTAAGATCTTTGTCAGTCTCTGAAGGTGTCTTGCCTCTTTCCATTAATTACAGAGAGAATTTGGGGGAAACAGCCTTGAAATCTACATGGTTTAATTACATTCCTGAAGTTGTGTGGAATAAATCTTCAAAGGGGTGCCTCATTTGGAGTGTTGCTATGCTCAATATTGCAATCCCTAGATCTCTTTTTTTCTCAGGAACTTGTCGTTTCAATGCTGAACTTCTGGATTTCTATAGAACCTAGACTAATATCTAAGGATAACTTCATATGCCTAAACATCTAGTGCCATGTGAGATGTCGTAGTGCGTCCAAGTATAAAGATGGCAGAACCAATTCTGGAGAAGCAGCTGAAGGCCATAAAAAATACCTTATGGCACTTCTTTTTTGGCAACTGAATTCATCCCCTACTACTATGAAGTGAATTTGTAAGAAAGTGAGGGAGTTAGTTACCTTACCTCCTGGTAATTCCAACTTTTGCACCTCTGAATATCATAGCTCACGTGTTATCCCTGACACTGGATAACAAATACAGTAGACATATCTCACTGAGGACTTTCAGCCTCTTTTGGTGCATGGTGGTCTCTGTTAGACCATCTCTTTAGACTAAATTGTATGTTTGAACAGATGCAGGTCCTGGAAAGCTGCTGTCCATTAAAAATATGTATTAATAGTTTCCCTGAGCTCCCTCTGTGATACCATAGGTCATCAAAATATTTCCTTAGAACAAAAAATACTCATCTTTTTTGTAAAGAACATCTTAACAGAAACACTACCTCAACAAACTATCCTGCATCAGCGTGCTTCCCTTCTCTTCCTTTGAACAATGTTTCACTGTCAGATGTAAAACAGATGTTGTGAATCAAGATAATCTACCAAGTCTGAAAAAAGTCATACAGAATAAAGCAACAGCTCTGTATATGTAGCTAGAGATAGCTGAAATGGATAGAAAGACCAATTAACTTGCAGCAAGAGGGGAAGCCAAAGCGAACTACCAAGCATTTAACGTTCCCTCTTCTTCTCAATAACTGTAGTTCAGTAACCTTGTGTTCAGGGTAAACTCTTTCAAACTCTTTATACATGGGCTGGGGGCAAGACAAGCAGTACGGACTAGATCAAAGCCATACCAGATGAAGACAGGATGGATCAAACACTCAGAGGTGAATCAGATCAATGAAACATATCCAGGCAAAATAAACAGACCTTATTCAGGACTTCGAATGATTTACTACTGTCTTCACACTGCTCTGGCTGCATCAGCACACCTTCCTGGTGTAGGTGCAAGTAGTAACAGGTAAATAAACCAACTTCTTGTAAACAAAATTTTTAATTAACTAGTCTGATCCATGCCATGGATGCAAAAGCATGTAAGCAGCCGTGTGCATGGCCAGCGTGAGTGCAGTGGGATTCCTTGGTGCAACTTCAACACCAGATGGACGCGGTTGTGCTGTGACCGGGCAGACGCTGGCCCTGGTTGCAGGATAGGTGCACACATGCAGTTTGGCACCCAGTAATTAAAACTTGCCAGAAGCACAACCGTTGGTCCATGCAATGTGAGTCCAGCCAGAGGTGGGTGCAGGGACAGAGATCCCTTGTATGAGGAGCTATTTCCAGCCTCCCATTAGCACGAATAACAGGGAGCTGAGAGTATTGGCAAAGACACTTTTATGCTGATATAGTTTGAGCTTGCATTAGGGTTTTTCCTGGTATAGGTATGACACACAAGAAATCGCAATTTTACCTAAATGCTGGTAGAAGTGTAGACCTGGTCAAATCATGAGAGAAACATTTTAAATGATTCTTAAATCAGTTACAGTAAATGTACAGGTGAAAGTGGCCAATTTCCTCTGTAGCTAAGTTTCATACTTGTACTATGAGCTAAAGATTGGCAGAAGATTTGGAAGTTGACAAAAAGAGGACTTTTTTTCCTATTTCCTCCTTTCCCCTCAATATTTGCAAGCTCCAAAGACTTCGCTGCATGCATCATTTTTAAAAATAGAAAGGGATCTTATATTTACAGTTTATTTGTGTATACTCAGTGAGGTGGATTCATATCACTAAAAGAGCTGATAAGTGCCAGTTATCCATTTGACTTACAGGCTTTGACTCTGCACAAAAATTAAATCAGACTCATTTTCTTTGTTTCTCTTTTCTGTTATACAGTCAAGAAGAGCACGTGTACTCTGAAGTAGTTAAAAAACACAATTGCTGCATTTGCATTATTTGTCATGGCAATAAAAATGTATGAAAATGATTAATATGGTGCAGGAAAGCAGTGCTGGGATCAGATCACCACAGCACTTTTAAAATCTGTACCTACGTGTGTTTTATTCAGTATATGTTGGAGATTGCCTGATGCAAATTAATTTTATAGAAACCTAAGCAGATAGTCACAGCTGCACTTCACAACTGCCAGAGATTGCTGTAACTGGCAAATTTCCAGCAATCCTGCTAAGAAAGAACTGAAAAGTTTACCACAAACAGCTATGCTGAGGCAGACTCCAGGACTGAAATAAACTGGCTGTCAGTTTACCATGGGGTTACTCATAAATGTATTGAATATTGGATTTTGAGTTGGTTTTGAAGTCAGGTTGTTTATCACTCCGAAGAGACATGTTAGAAATCATTCTATCAAAACTCATTACTGGAATTAATTTTAGGCTATACCATTGCCTACAAGATTTGACATCTTTTGCCTTCCATAATATTTATTCTGGTTCCCAAATGACAGTATCTTATGAATTACCTCATAGGTTTAAGGAAGAAGTAATTTTTGAAGTATTACTTTGGCTAAATATTTAAGCCATTTGTGACTACAAGTTAAGCTTTTAATTTAAATGATAAAATGCGCATTCAGCGAACTGAGATGCCTCTTTTAGCCTTACTATTTATTGTTCTTATCATATTATTGGCAGAGAAATGAGGTGAGTGAACTTAGAGGACAGGCCTGTCAGGGTTCAGGAGGGAAACTCTACAGAAACAGCCTTATGCTGAAGGTCATCCTCTAGAACCACAAATTAAAGCAAAGGCTCCCCTGGCTTAGTGAGACAACAGGTCTTGGCTCTTCAGCAGTGGGATTTTTGCACAGCCTTAAATCAGGATCTCGAAGCTGAAAACTGTAGGCAATGATAGAGAGTGAAGTTTGCTAAACATGTTTTTAACAGTTAATTGAATACTTCAGGATGGTTTTACACCCAGCGACTGAGAGCACAAGCAGATCCCTTGTTTCCCTCCTGTTCATTTATTGAACCATCTAATCTAACCTCTGAAAAATGTTTGTCTCTCTCTATTTTTTTGCCTCCAGACAGCTTTATAATAAACAAGGAGAATATTTGAGAAAGGAACATGAGTAAATTGTAAATTGTTCTGGTAACAGCTTGAGGTAATGTTTATTTTTCTTGTTTGATTCTGCCTTTTGTGACACACATTGCCTACAGTCAGAAGCAAACATCTTTGTGAACAAGTGGGCACAATAAATTAGGCAGAGGAAAAATGGGCAGTGCTGGATACTAGGCTTGCTTGTCCTAATTGATCTGATCAGCTCATTTCTGACTGCAAAGTACTGTGTCCTGCTGAGTTCATTTCTTATTTTATAACTGCTCTACAGTTAATAGTAGTGAACTGAAAAGATAGGAAGAATGTGTCAAATTAAAAATACTTACTGGTTCTTCTCATTTTGCTGTAAGGAAAAAAACCCAAAAGCAGCAAATGTGGTTAGTCCAGGAAGCTACTCTGTCGTTTTTTAATTCTCAGCAGCTTAAATCAGGAATTTGTCTTAACTTCATACTCAGCTGGTTTCCAAGTATGGGAGCCAACAAAGCCTTCTAGAGGTTGATGAACACTGTATTGGCATGGCCAATTGCTGGACACTTGGGTCTGGAGGTGTTAGGACAAGTCAGTGGTGTGATGCATTGCTATGGGTGCTGTGTCCCCTGCTTGGGGAATATCGGCATGCTGCCCTATCCACCCGATCTCCATGGCTTGAGGACACCGGAGCCGTCCAGATCTGAATCACTATGCGGGTGTGTCCTGCAAACATGTGGTAGCCACAAAACTGAGTCGGATCTCCTGCTCTTCAAAGCTATGACATTATCTTTGGATCTTCCACCTCTGTCTCCCTCCACTCAGTACTTGTTTTAAGACCCAATAGGAGTGAAATTTGTCTTAGACAACTTCCTGAGACAGCACTTTGTTTTGAAGATCTGTGGAGAACCTCAGAGGAATGATGCTACAGAGCAAACCAATCTGCTCTCTGGTGATGAAAGTGCCTGGACGGGGGGATTAGCTGCATCCCGGGCAGTGGATGGGGCTCGTTCATCAGGGACATTTCGGCTGACTCCAGCCGTATTCAGCTGGCGGTGAATTTAAACCTTGAACTTAAAATAGCATAGACCTCACTGAGTGAGCCTTGTTTTATCTGAGCAGGTTTGTGTATTTCTTCTGTAAATCAAGTACTTACATAGTGTTCACGCATACAGCCCTGAAGCAGGTCACATAAACAAAAACCTAATCCTGGGTAGTGCTGGCCAGGATTTGTCGGTGGAATATTTCCTAGCTGGGAAATAAGAACTTCTGGAAACTGCAGGAAGCGCTGACATTTGTGGGTGAGACAGTGAGCAAAAATGGATGAGAGAAAGGAGAACAAGCAGTCATCTCACAAGTGGCTCGGAGACACAGGGAGGATATCTCTAAAACAGGCCTAAGCTTCAGGGTCTCTCTTCCTAGGTGGGCAACAGCAGATGAGCCACAGGAAGATTTTTTCCACATTTTGTAAATACTCGTGGCAGGCAAGAAGGGCACTGCTGCTTTAGGCAGGAGTTAGATCACTTATCTGAGCTGACAAGACCCAGATGAAAACTCTTCTGACAAAGCTGGTAGTTGTTCTGGGGGCTTCTCTGAGCTCTCATGCTTTCCACATCTCAATTTCTTTCCAATATGAAATGAAATTGAATTTTAAGATTATTTTAAAATCAAATCAGTATTATTGTTCCCATCCTGTCCTTCCACCACATATAAGTTTTTCTATATCATCTTGGCTGGACATGTCATGCTAATAAAGACAGGGATCACAGGCTAACACAGTATCTATGCTGGCTCAGGCAGCCCCTGCCCAGCTCTTGCTTTCCTCTCCCCTGGACTTCTCCAGCCCTGCCAGGAAGCAGAGCAGGGCAAAGCTACAACTCTCTCTACCAAGAAGTGTTTGCTGAGTAGCTGTAGATAAGAGAGGACCACAGCAAGGTATGAGACCAGGCCTTCTGCTTTCTCCTTGCTACAGTGAGGCGGAGTCAAATATTTTGATGTAGAAATTGTAGGGAAGGTAGTTTTGATAAGTTTTAGCAGAGAAAATGGCTAAAGGAAAGAGACCACAACCTCTGCAAATATAATGGTTAACTGCATCGCAGCCTCCAGTGGTCTCAGGCACCGTGATCTTAACGTAGATGCTAAAAAACATTTTCTGGAAAATCAGGCATAGGGATCGCAAGTTACATGTACCGGGAGAATAGGTATTTTACAAACTTTACTCATTTACAGAGCATATCTCAAAACTTTTGGCATTTCTCTACAGATCTTAATTTCTCATGCAGAGGTGGGCAGGGGAACCTGCAATAGCACTGAGAACAGGAACGCCCAGACTGGGACTTTTAGTTAAACCATTTCCAATCTCAGCTCAAGGAGTGACACTGAATGAAAGGAGAACATTTTGTTCATGGGGATGAGCTCACAGGCACAGAGCGGGGCGGGGAAGCAGTGAGAAAACTTGTGAGTGAGAAAACAGCCCTCACTGTCCTGTTATCAAGACATCCTACCCAAACTTACAGGACGTAGGGCTAGAGATCACGAGGCTGCAGTTCCTTTTTATAATGCTTTTTCCAGGCTACGGTATCATCTGTTCTTGCTTGTCAAATTAAGCACTCAATTCTTAGCAGGCAATATCCTGAAGTTAAGGCAAGAAGCTATTTAGGCAGTATCTTCTATGTAAAAACAAACAATGGTGCAAGTTATCACAGGGAGGTGCTTGCTGTTGAAGCCACATTAGATATATAAGACATGACAAATAATCATGGAAAGAGTAGTCCTACAAAGTGCAAAGTTTACTAGTCCTGGATGTCCTGAGTATGTTTATTTATTTGTCTGGCAGTGATCTTGGTGGTTCCATGACTAACATCTTAATTAATGAAAATATATGTTCTGGCCGCCAGATCACATTGATGATGGTTTTTGTTTGAAATCTGTGAGTGAGGGAGTCGTTTCCATGAACCGTCTGCAAAATTATCAGTGATAGATTGTCTTGCAGGCATGGTTTTTAGTGCGACACCGCAGAACAGGCTGTTCCCGGCCAGTGGACCTGGGGCGTTACGCCCTGGCTCTGCTCGTTCTGGAGGTGGCTCTGACAACACAGGGAAGTGGCACCAGGGTGGCTGCCTCAGACCATGGCTCACCAGTTTCCCTGGGTTTTTCATGTGCACATGTAAATCTGGCATCACTCCTCCCATGGCCTGTCCTATCCATGTGGTGGGAAAGAGCCATCTCTCCATCTTGCATACAAGTTTTTAAACAATTACATTTGGACATCTTTATTTTGCACCTTCCTTTTCTGCAAAGTCATAATAACATTTTATGAACCTGCACAGGCTTTTATCTCTGGGAATGTGCTTCTTGCTGTTTTTTTATCTCTTCTATGTACATGCGGGTTTAATGACCTTAAAGGCCTATATTTTAACACGGCTCTTCACAAAAGGGACTGAAGCTGAAGTTGCAAGTTCATAAGTTTATGACTCAGAACCAGACCTGAGCTGACAGCAAGAAGGAAAAGAGGTTTTCCTATAAAGGCCGAATTTTATCTATAGCAGTAATAAAATCTGTTAAGGTCAGTAAAGCTGAATGTCAGGGAAGCTGATCTCTTGCTGGCTTTCCTACCCTTTCTCTGCTTTGGGACAATTTGTGCTCATATTATTACGATTCTTCCTGGGAGCAACTGCCAACTTGCAGGCAGGAGCTTTCTGCCTTACTCCTTTCCCCATCTCTTTTCACTCTGGCTGCTGCCCTGTGAAATTTCAGCCATGGACTCATAGAGTTTACTGGGCTTCCTTCTTGAAACTTGGTATTTTCTATCTGATCTTCTCCCTCCTCATTTTTTTAAGGATTGTGAACTCTCTTTTCAGGACTTCCATGCCCTGACTCATCTTCCATCTTTCTCTATGTCTTACAATCAGACCAAGGTGAATCTTTGCTCCCATTAACTTACTTTCTCTTTCTGTATCAAAACAGTTTATCCAAACCCTTCTCCAAATTTGCCCACAGCCTATCATCTACTTCCTTTCCTGCCCAGCAGTTCAAATCCCCCCACTGACACCAAATACTGTGTTTAAGATGATTGTCCTCTTTGCTCATAAAAAGCATCATCAACCTGATCTTCCTGGTCAGGTGGTTTTTAAGACTTCCCCGTGAAATCACCCAGAAAATTATCCCCTGTCCTCAGCCACCCAGCTGCCCGACTTCCTTCAGACCCTCAACGCAGGCAGTTGTATGCATCAGAGAAGACGATGCCTTCTCCCTTTCTTTTCTGCCTGCCTTTAAGAGCCACGTGGCAGATGGGTTCTCCTGCCACCCTTAGGTGACAGCTGCCATCCACCTCCATATCTTGGTGGCCCTGGGGAGGAATGTCAGAGTCTCAGAGTCAGGGTGGTCCTTGGCTTTTCTTCCTCTGACACCAGAGCCTGATGTTCACTTGCTGCCAGGACACAGTATCTGTTCTTCAACTTCACAGGTCTACAGAGTGGATGAGAAGATGTCCAGAGCAAGACTCACCTCCAGAACCTCCTCCCTCCTCCACAACTGGTCCTACCACAAATCTCTTTTCCTCTTTAGTGTGTCTCTCTGTTCTGCTGATTATATCATAGGGTTTCTCAGTTTGGAAAAATTATAATGGAAGCAGAATATGGCGCAGTTCTGTAAAACCAGGGTGGTGCAGGGAAAACGAATAGGGACTGATCGTTTACAGTCTCTCAGAACATAAAATCTTAAGGGGCACCCAAAAAAATTGTCAGGCACAGTTGAAAATAGGCAAAAAAAAAAGGAAATTTTTTTGTGTGGCCTGTAGTTACACTGTGGCCAAATAAATGAAATAAATAAATTCCAAAAGGGACTGACACATTAATGCAGGATGGGTGCTTTGTTGACTATTTGATACTATGCTCTGGATGTAATTTCAGTCTCAGGAAATCTCTAAGCTGTTGATTTTTGGAGGCTGGAAGGCAGTAAAAGGACTCTACATGCCTTAATTCTCATACTTTTGTTTCAGTATCTGCTAATAATCACTGTCAGAGACAGGATACTTGGCTAGACAGGCCTTTGATTTGACTGGCTATGGTACTTCTTAGATTTTTTAACACATACTGGAGCAACTTTGCCTAGAACTTGCAGTCACAGAGTTTATTCTGCTCTGTGTGCTGCACTCCTGTTCTTTTGCTGATAGCCAAGAACGACAAATTTAAAGTAAGACTTATGACAGCAGCAGCTTGCATGGCACAAGCAGCATGGTAATGGGTTGGTTTTCCTAGTTAAGCGCTGGAACAACTTCATTTGCTGCCCATAAATGGGGTCTGTACTTTCAATCCCTTGATAGTGGAGAGGGCCTGCAGTTGGGATGGATCACAGCTTACTGAGTCCAGCAGCTCTCAGCCCTGCCTGATGCTGTGATTTCAATTCACAGGTTGAAATTCAAGCCACTGTGTCACAACCCCAAAGCCTGCCCACAGCCTGGGACAAACAATTTCACATGTCCCTCTTGTACAGCCCCAGTAGGTAAGGATAAGGATGCTCACAACAGCTAATGATCGATAAGCAATGATGTTACACACAGTGTTCACAGAGAAAATGGAAACACCCTGCTAAATTCACCTGATCCTTAGGATCTGGTACAAACTCAAATCTCAGAGTAGGTAAGTGAAATGTTGCCCAGGCATGTCCTTTTCAAACCCTGCTCTGAAATGTAGGACGTGAGGAATGATGATGCATAT
The DNA here is from genome assembly GCA_035582835.1 of Phoebastria nigripes. Classification (NCBI taxonomy): domain Eukaryota; kingdom Metazoa; phylum Chordata; class Aves; order Procellariiformes; family Diomedeidae; genus Phoebastria; species Phoebastria nigripes. Next base: position 2,192 of record JAYKAV010003221.1, on the reverse strand, counting down.
AGAGCAAAGCCAAAGAAAATATTCCCCAATATTTGGAGAAATAAAGCCATTGTCTTTTGGTGTTTGCCCAGCAGGACATGCAAGAAATTTCAGGGGCACATTAACAGAATCAGTGCAAACGTTGCTCAGCATTTTCAGCAAATACTGGGCTTTTTTCTTGTTGACTTTTGTTTTGTTTTGTTTTGTTTTTTGTTTATGGGCTCTTTTCAATACCCCAGAGTTCTGCTGGAAAGGACAGAAATATAAAAGTCAGTCCTGCAAAGTGCTGAGAGCCCTAGTCTGGCTTGGCTGGTGTGGAAGCTGATGATACCCTGCACCCATGGGCAAGGCCCCTGCTGCCGGGCAGGATGAGTCCTGCTAGCAGGTGTGAGGCTGTCAGCTATTGACATATAGATTCAACTGTCGTAAGTCCCATAAAGTAGTAGCATTTGGCAGATCCTATTATTAATGATACTATGTTTGCCAGCAACGTAAAACAATAAAACTTGCGAGTTAACAAAATTCAAATCATATGAAGATTTTCCTGCATTCTGTCCAAAAACTCTTGTAAGAGGCTGATTCATCCGATACCATTTCTATCCCAAGAGCAAGGGAAGATCACTTTCCCACTCTTCCACTGTGGGAAATAGAACCCAGATCAGCACAGATTTAGTCCACTTGGTGATCGCAGACAGACACTACCTTTTTTCTAACAGAGTTTCTCTAAGCTGTGCTTGTTGCTGCTTTCTAAAAAAGCGACTGTTCTTTCTCTGTAAGGTTGCTCATGTGGTAGAAATCCACCTAATCAGACAGATTTGAAAAACAGAAAAGAACTATTTTCCTTGCTGCCTCAGAGCCATGTGTTTGGCTAGAAGGTCACTGCAGATTAATGTGTGAAATTCAAGCCCTGGCACCGTGGTCTTTATTTAGGGAGTTGCACATACGTACAGAGCAAGCGTTCTGCGCTTACCCCCAAGCATTACGGCAAGATCTCAAAGCATTCACAAATTAATCCATTAACTCTTACAGCCCCCTCAGAGCCTTTCCTCCTGTCATGAACATCCAATTAATATTCAGGACCTTTCAGGACTCTCTTTGTTTTTTAACCTCTTTAGGAGGAAACTTTGGTATCATGAACAAGGTGTCATCTTTGCAGTCATCTAGTTTACTTCCAATGAGTGGGCACAAGAACCTGTTTCCCCCAGGGGTACTGAGAAGCGTCAGTAATTCCTTGCTCAGAAATCCCCAAAATACCACTTCAGAGAAGGCAGAAGTAAAGCTCTGCCTATCCTTTTGGCCAGGGTACGCTCCCGCAACTGCTTCTCATGGCTCTATGATGCCCGCAAACCCACGCGCATACTCTGCTGCGTTCCTATAGGGAAGCATAGTTAATACTGTGCACACTTTGCTCCAGCTTTGGCACATTGGCCCAGTTGCCTTGGGCAGTGGCTTTAGTTGTTTCCAAGTTTTGCCTCTGTAGAAGTTGCTTAATTGCCCCTTTCATGAAATCCAAAAGAGTGCTCAGGCCACCCCAAATCTGAACAGTGTGGCTGTTCTGGAAGAGTCGCTTGCTGGCAGCAGTTTACCCCTTCCCATATAGGATTATTATTATTAATATTGCAGTTGCTTAATGTTGCACGAAGGTGTAGGAAGAAGATGGCATTCCTCTACAAAAGGTTCTTGTTGCTGATTAATGATGAAGTGCTACAGACGGGTGAACCAAATTCAGGAGAGGGAAGGTTAAAGCCAAAAGCATTATTTCAGATCAGTATTGTGGACAATCTCCACTTGCCAAATGCACTCTCTCATTTGAAACTGAAGTGGGGAGCCCAAGGAGGCCCCTGTTCTGCTTTGGATGGCTTATAGAATCATAGAATCATTAAGGTTGGAAAAGACCTCTAAGATCATCAAGTCCAACCATCAACCCAACACCACCAAGCCCCACTACACCATGTCCCTAAGTGCCTCACCTACACGTCTTTTAAATACTTCCAGGGATGGTGACTCCACCACTTCCCTGGGCAGCCTGTTCCAATGTTTAACCACTCTTTCAGGAAAGAAATTGTTCCTAATGTCCAATCTAAACCTCCCCTGGAACAACTTGAGGCCATTTCCTCTCGTCCTATCGCTAGTTGCTTGGCAGAAGAGACCAACACCCACCTCACTGCAACCTCCTTTCAGGTAGTTGTAGAGGGCAATAAGGTCTTCCCTCA
>JAYKAV010003209.1:381176-400870 GCA_035582835.1 Phoebastria nigripes | reverse complement strand
GATATTGAAGTATTCTGAAAAAAACTAAAATTGGAAATAGTTATTATAAGAAATATCAGGATTAAAACTCCTTGATTCTAAATAGTTTCTAGGCTAAAAGTTCCAAAGCACTACTTCTTTCAGTCATATCGTATCATGTTACAAAATTGTACTTTTGCTTAAATTCTAACATAGTTTCATAAATGTATATTTGATAGGTAAGTGACAACATCACACTGTAAATACTTCAGAGAACTGTAAGACATTAAACCTTTAAAATGTCAACAGTTTAAGGAATCATAGCTTTGCAGTGATCCAAAGAGCATACATCACTGTAACTTCTCCCTGGGTTTTTTTGCCTTTTACTGGTAGAAAACACTTTTCTCGATATTAATTTCTTAAAATAAGTACCTGTGAAATCTTTTAGAAGTACATAATATTGTAAATTGTGGTGAGTAATGTTGAACTAATAATAATGTGTTTTGTTTTATTTACTTAGTCTTTTGTTTTAAACAAAAAGAGATACAGATTAAATGCTGATTTTAGAAGACTTTGCTGCAAACTTCAGAGTTCCAGTCAAAATCTAACGGAAGATTCCGTAATTGCTTAAATAGCAGCTACTTTTACAATTGTCCTTAATTAGGTCCCAATTTAGCAAATCACTTGGCCATATGCTGAGGTCCCTCCGGATTTAAGAATGTGCATAGAGTTGTGCACATGCATCAGAGGTTAGCTGAATTGGGCTTTAACATTAGACATTTTTTAATTATTTTTAATTTCTGGAACTGCTGTAGCTTTTTGAATTTTCTTATGTTTCTCCTGAGTTCTTGGGGATTTCAGCTACAATTGCTTCTGACTATTACATATAGGCAACTATTTTTTTTAAATGATAAGTTTATTTCTCAATGCCAAGGTTTGACCTGAGACTGAGGGAAGAATTTCAGAATAAATTAAAAAGAAAGTAACACAACTGAGAGACAGACGGAACTAAACCTAGTGCCACCAAATACTTTAAAATAAGATGGGCAGCTCATTCTATCAACAGGAAATCTCCAATAGACTGGACAGACTCTAGAAATTTATCCTAGAAAACTTAAGTAGCTGAAATTGCTCTGGTTACCAACCAAGTTTTATTTACTACTTCAACTTTTCCAGTAATTTTGCTTCCCTACAAAACTCTGACATTTATGGAGCAGAAATTGTGAAACTTTTCCATGGTACAAGAAAGTATTTTTCCCAGGGGGTATGTTCACTTCTCCCTTCTGTGCAGCTGCAATTGCATATATATTTGTCTAGTGATACTTATCCTCTGTGCTGAGACAAGAAATGTCCTTTGGGTCTTGTGGAGCCTGTAGCGACAGGTCTCTCTCACCTGGACATCTCATCTTGGCAATATCAACAAAACCTGCCTTCAAAGACCATAATCCAAAATACGTACAGTAAACTGTAGTAAGAATAAATATATTTGGGGTCTTTTTGTTCACCCTCGGGTGCTAAATGATTCACTATGCACTCAGTTCATGTTTGCAAGTTTACTTAGGCAAGTATGGGGGGGAAAAAAAAATTGGTTTTTATATGAAAAAAACCTTCCATAACCCATGCCACTGAGAAACAGGGCTGTCAAATCCATATTGTGGCATTTATGATATAAACAGAAAGAGCAGATAAATCTACACATCGGCCTTATGCAGTTCTGAGTATACAGAAGATGCAAAGAAGAGCAACCAGGATGATCAGAGAGATTAGTGGTTTCTGTATTCAGAGACACCTGAATGAGCACAGGGAAGAGGTCATAAAATCATGAGTAAGATGGAAAAGATTACAAGGGAACTATCTTATTCTTTCATGATTTTTCACCAGAACTTGAGAGAACCTATTGAAAACATCAGGCAACAGGTTTGGAACAAATTAAGGAAATGGTTTTTTTGAGCAACACACGTAGAAATCAATGCCAGAGGTTGCTTTGACAGTCAAACTCTAATTCTGCTCAAAAAGAGATTAGACAACTTAGGGCCAGTTAAGAAAGAAAGTCAAGATACAGTTCAGGCCTGGAAATTTGTAAATCACTGATTGCTTGAATATAGCGTGTGCAAACGTGGAAGGATCTGTATCCTAAGCAGCCTCTAATGGCAAATACTGCAGACAGGGTAACGGATTAGATAAATCTCTGACCTTCCTTTTACGAGATGATAATGGAAGACAGGAAGGAGCTGCCCTGGCAAAAACCCGGTTGTCCAATCCAAAAATGCTTAAGTTCCACCCAACAGGAATATTGGCTTTTTAATTCAGAAAAGTTTTTCTCTGTGAGTGCAGGAGGCATTATAGGGACACAGGGAAGCAGATTTAGTAATTTTACTAGGCATGCATGTTTCTAGATTTAGCTTGCACAAGGTTAATTTGTACTATTCCATAGTTTAATTTTATATTATCACCTGTTAATTCGATGAATGAGTTAAAGGTTTCTTATTAACATTTTTAAGCAGAAACTCTCATTCAGCTATACCTACTTCCTAGATCTTCAAAAGAAGATGAAGGAACACTGTTAAAGAAACAGTTCTTTAATTATTTTTTTTTCCCCAACATGAAAGTTAAATGTACTGGTGCAGCCTATTCTAAAACCAAGACCATTATTTTAAAGCAAGATATCAAAATTCATATGATGATATGTATAATGGCGCAAAATTGAAAACTCTGATACTTTGGCCTATATAAACAGGGAATTTCCTCCATCAAAAGCAGACAGGAAGAAAACAGTCCTTGTTACTGTATCACATGGAAATGTGATTTTTATTCACTAGCATCACAACATATTAAAATGGTCTAACATCTGTATATAGAATAATAATGTGTAGAAAATTAAAAATAGATATAAAGTGCTTATTTTTTAATGGGAACTGAACTACATGATTATTTATATCTGTTGAAGTTTAAAAAAATACATTAAAAATAAAATAAAATCATTTCTTGATACATGCAGGTACTTCTGAGACTGACAAAAGAGACCATAATAACACCAGCTGTCATATTCTATTATCTAAATACGCATTTCTGAAATTATTAAATGTTACATTATCTAGTTTCAGCATGATTGTGTTCCAGTATGTCATACACATTAGCTCCTTGCAAAAACTGTGTGGAAATGTTGCATCATAAAAAACAAAGTCATATCCATGTTTCTAAAATATCTGTGTTTTTTCAAGATAGCCTTTCCACTGGTGTTATAAAACTGGGCTCAAAATCTCTTTCATTGAACTTCCAGAATTGTACTGACAGTAATTATGTCATTAGGAGAGTAGAACTGGATCAAAATCATTTGCGGTGTTTCTTTCCTTAAAGAAATAAAAGAAAAGAAAAAAAAAAGAAAAAGAGAGAAAAAAAATACAATAGAGAGCTTTTTCCATAAAGTTAATTACAGAAAAAGATTTTTTTTTTTTTTTAAAAAGAGACATTTCGCTGAAATTTTGTAACTGTTCATGTATCATACTGGATTTTTGAAAATGGGAGACGCTTATGCCAATATCCTAAAAGAGATATCTTCAAATGCAGAATGCAGCTGATCCTCTACCAGATCAGTGATAGATATTTTCATTGATCATAACAATATACTTATTCAATTAATTTTTCTTCTGTTGCACCCTAAGGCAACTGTTCACTTCACTGACATCAGGATTGGCATAATTACTGAAAAAAACCCATATGGATAGATTTTTGTTTTGTTTTGTTTTCTCAAATGTAAGCCATCCAAAATTGGGGGGGCGTGGGGGGGGGAATAAAAGAAACACATTTTCAGAAAAACAAAGCAAGTATTTCACTTTGACTTTCATAAATGCTTGTCTATGTGAGTTGTATCTATACTAGCAATCAAAATTAGACCACAAAATAGCATAATGGACATGGATTTTATTACTTTAATTTGATCATAGATCCAATAATGAAGGAAAGGCAGATAAAATTGACTAACTTAATATTTATGGGAACTTGAACTACTGAAGAGATTAGTACTTTTACCCAGTTAAGCTTCCAACTGTCAGCTGTCATTACAGGACCTGCCAAAAAAAGCAAATGATACCAATGTTGAACTTGTAACATGAGCGCTGGACCCTTTTAGTGAGAAACAAAACATGCAAGTTAAACGAGGAAAATGCATTGCTTCCTGGCTTTACATTAAGGACAAATCAATGTCCCGGTCCAGCCATAATAAATTACCTTTTGCCAGGATAGATCAGCTTGGTTTTCTCTGTATGAAATGTCAGTGGAAGGTATTGACAAATGTCAGTGCAAACTAAGAAGACTCAGTTGAGATTTTTGAAAGGATCCCAAACCATACAAAATTTGGGCACTCTCCACCTCCCTTACAGATCATACCAAAAAAAAAATCATGGTTCTATCAACTGGCAACACTCACAGTCATCAGACAAAGGGAAAATCTCTCTAATGATAATGCAATCATAAGACCAACAGACTGACTGCAGTAGCTCTGAAGTTCAACATCAGTCCACTGCTACTACTGATAACTGGGATGTCCACAGCATGACCAGTGTGAACTGACATCTTTTATTTCCAGTGGAAATGTACAATTGTGGGCATTTTCAGCCAACAAGGACTTAAAATTTCAGGTGATGAAGCAGTCCACGATTCTTGACAAATAGACAATGAATACAGAAGGTTAGCATAAGACTATTAGTCAACTGCGAACAAAGACTGATGCTCATATGCATGACTTTTTTTTAAAAAACGCCCAAAACTGGACATTTGGTTCCAATAAAGAACTGGTAGCCAAGGAAAAGACTTGCAGCCACTTTTTCAGCATGTGAAGACCTGTATAATACAATGCTATAATTTTCTGCTTGTTGAATGATATTTGCTTCAGCTAATAAAAAGGAGTCAAGCATAAACAAAAATGTATGCATTGCTCCTGTCAATGAAAGCTCCAGAAGATACAGATGCTTTCTCAGTGACAGGGTAACCTTCCCCTATGCTGAGAGAAATCCCATGCGTGAGAAAACAGGTTAGTGTATAGGATTTTGCAACTGAAGGGCTTCTCCAGTGTGGAAAGAACATGTTTCAAGTATACAGCAAGTATGCATACATACATATCTATATAGATGTGTGTCTGTATGTGCACACACTCACACACCACTTACCGAAAGACTTATTTTCATAGTGATTAAGTAAGCTACTATGTAACCTCATGTGCTAAAAAAATTGTCATACAACGGAAACTTTAGAAACTTTATTCTATATAGCATTAGAAAGCAGTCTACAAGACACCTCCCAAATGACTACATGTCTCTAGATTATAATAGGCCTGAGCAAACAATTTGGGAGCGCCTGTATGATGAATGCTCATTAAAAAGCTTCCATTTCAGTGTTTCATGAATTCTGGTCATGAGCCTGGTGAGAAATATTTAGTATAATACTTCTATTTATATCAGACCAAGGACCATGAGGCACACTCACACTCTAACCAGCCATTTTCTGAAGCATTTTTTGTTCCTCCCTTGCAGACTGGATTTCAACTTTTGGATTCATTACTCTATTTTCACATTATCTTGCACGACATGCAATCCTAAAGTAAAGTAGCTCACAAATCACAGTCTTGGCAAGTCTATAGACCTACTACAGTCATTTCCATTTGACTGGCTGGCTCTATTCAGGATTTTGACCATCCCATACACCCAAAATAGGAAAAAAAAAAAAAAATCTGAAACCTTCAAACATTCTTACTGTCTCCCTAGGCTCTCCTGCCTCAAGTTGGATGAGTATGTAACTACTCTGAAGAGATCATCTCTCCTTGGGCTGTGAGCTGGGCGTGGGCCTGAAAGACATCCATGCTAAAGCGCAGTCTTTAGGGATGGGTATTCACAGGGATAGGGCATGGCTTCTTTATATGCACCTAGACAGAAGGCTTGAATTGTTATATCACATCACAGCATCATGCAACTGTCTCTGGAAGTTTGTAACTCATCTCTATGCCCCTCATCTTTTGATAAGCAAGTTTTATGAAACAAACACGACACCAGGCCAGATGGCAACAGACAGGGTACACCTGTCTCAAAGGGGGAAAAGGACCTTTGCACAGGAGTTAGGAGGGCTCATTGGAAGAGCTTTAAACTAGATTTGAAGGGGGAAAGGGATAAAAACAGGCTCGCTAGAGATAAGCCTGGGGGCAGCATGCCAATGTTTGAGGGATGGTGTGCTAGCGTGGTCCTTTGGTCTGCTGTCTCAGTGGAGGTAGGGGATGGAGAACCATGTGGCAGCAAAGACACAAGTGTGTATTGATGTGTTAGAAACCACGGAAGCGCCTGAGAATGGTCACATAGGAATTGGGGCTTCTCCCCCAAAAAGGTGGTGGGATCAATAGCCCATCTGAAGTGCATCTACACCAATGCATGCAGCATGGGCAACAAACAGAAGGAGCTGGAAGCCATTGTGCAGCAGGAAAACCATGACATAGTTGCCATCACGGAAACATGGTGGGATGACTCGCACAACTCGAGTGCCGCAATGGATGGCTATAAACTCTTCAGAAGGGATAGGCAAGGAAGGAGAGACAGTGGGGCAGCCCTGTGTGTTAGGGMGTGTTTTGATTGTCTAGAGCTTAATGATGGTGACGATAGGGTTGAGTGTTCATGGGTAAGAATCGGGGGGAAGGCCAACAAGGCAGATATCATGGTGGGAGTCTGTTATAGACCACCCAACCAGGATGAAGAGGCAGACAAAATATTCTATAAGCAGCTGGGAGAAGTCTCACAATCGCTAGCCCTTGTTCTCGTGGGGGACTTCAACTTACCAGATGTCTGCTGGAAATACAATACAGCGGAGAGGAAACAGTCTAGGAGGTTCCTGGAGTGTGTGGAAGATAACTTCCTGACACAGCTGGTGGGTAAGCCAACTAGGGAAGGTGCCCCGCTGGACCTGTTGTTTACAAACAGAGAAGGACTTGTGGGTGATGTGATGGTTGGAGGCTGTCTTGGGCATAGCAATCACAAAATGATAGAGTTTTCGATTCTTGGAGAAGGAGGGGGTCAGCAAAACTGCCACCTTGGACTTGGAGGGCAGACTTTGGCGTGTTTAGGAGACTGGTCGAGAGAGTCCCTTGGGAGGCAGGCCTGAAGGGCAAAGGAGTCCAGGAAACCTGGACATTCTTCAAGAAGGAAATCTTAAAGGCGCAGGAGCAGGCCGTTCCCATGTGCTGAAAGACAAGCCAGCGGGGAAGAAGACTGGCCTGGCTGAACAGAGAGCTTTGGCTGGAACTCAGGGAAAAAAGAGAGTTTATGACCTTTGGAAGGAGAGGCAGGCAACTCAGGAGGACTACAAGGATGTCGTGAGGTTATGCAGGGAGAAAATTAGAAGGGCCAAAGCCCAACTAGAACTTAATATGGCTACTGTCATAAAAGACAATAAAAAATGTTTCTATAAATACATTAGCAACAAAAGGAGGGCTAAGGAGAATTTCCCTACTTTATTGGATGTGGGGGGAAACATAGTGACAAAGGATGAGGAGAAGGCTGAGGTACTTAATGCCTTCTTTGCCTCAGTCTTTAATAGTAAGACCAGTTGTTCTCGGGGTACCCAGCCCCCTGAGCTGGAAGACAGGGACGGGGAGCAGAATGCAGCACCTATAATCCAAGGGGAAATGGTTAGCAACCTGCTACACCACTTAGACACAAACAAATCTATGGGGCCGGATGGGATCCACCCAAGGGTACTGTGGCAGCTGGCAAAAGTGCTCACCAAGCCACTTTCAATCCTTTATCAGCAGTCCTGGCTAACCGGGGAGGTCCCAGTTGATGGGAAGTTATCAAATGTAACACCCATCTACAAGAAGGGCCTGAAGGAGGATCTGGGGAACTACAGGCCTGTCAGTCTGACCTCCGTGCTGGGGAAGGTCACGGAGCAGATCATCTTGAGTGCCATCACGCGGCACATACAGGATAACYAGGTGATCAGGCCCACTCAGCAAGGGTTTATGAAAGGCAGGTCCTGCTTGACTAACCTGATCTCCTTCTAGGACAAGGTGACCCGCTTAGTGGATGAGGGAAAGGCTGTGGATGTTGTCTACCTAGACTTTAGTAAAGCCTTTGAACTGTTTCCCACAGCATTCTCCTGGAGAAACTGGCTGCTCATGGCTTGGATGGGCATACTCTTCGCTGGGTAAAAAACTGGCTGGATGGCCAGGCCCAAATTGTGGTGGTGAATGGAGTTAAATCCAGTTGGCAGCCGGTCACAAGTGGTGTTCCCTACGGCTCAGTACTGGGGCCAGTTCTGTTTAATAGCTTTACCAATGATCTGGACGAGGGGATTGAGTGCTCACTCAGTAAGCTTGCAGATGACACCAAGTTGGGTGGGAGTGTTGATCTGCTCGAGGGCAGGAAGGCTCTGCAGAGGGACCTGGACAGGCTGGATGGATGGGCCAAGGCTAATTGTATGAGATTCAACAAGCCTAAGTGCCGGGTCCTGCACTTGGGTCACAACAACCCCATGCAACGCTACAGGCTGGGGGAAGAGTGGCTGGAAAGCTGCCTGTCGGAAAAGGACCTGGGGGTGCTGGTCGACAGCCAGCTGAATATGAGCCGGCAGGGTGCCCAGGTGGCCAAGAAGGCCAATAGCATCCTGGCCTGTATCAGAAATAGTGTGGCCAGCAGGAGTAGGGAAGTGATTGTGCCCCTGTACTCGGCACTGGTGAGGCTGCACCTCGAATACTGTGTTCAGTTTTGGGCCCCTCACTACAAGAAGGACATTGAGGTGCTGGAGCGTGTCCAGAGAAGGGCAACGAAGCTGGTGAAGGGTCTGGAGAACAAGTCCTATGAGGAGCAGCTGAGGGAACTGGGGTTGTTTAGCCTGGAGAAAAGGAGGCTCAGGGGAGACCTCATCGCTCTCTACAACTACCTGAAAGGAGGTTATAGCGAGGTGGGTGTCGGTTTCTTCTCCCAAGTAATAAGCAATAGGACAAGAGGAAATGGCCTCAAGTTGCGTCAGGGGAGGCTTAGATTGGGTATTAGGAAAAATTTCTTCCCCTAAAGAGCTGTCAAGCATTGGAACAGGCTGCCCAGGGAAGTGGTTGAGTCACCATCCCTGGAGGTATTTAAAAGACATGTAGATGTGGTGCTTAGGGACRTGGTTTMRTGGTGGACTTGGCAGTGCTAGGTTAACGGTTGGACTTGATGATCTTAAAGGTCTTTTCCAACCTAAACAATTCTATGATTCCATGGTTCTATGAAAATGCTGTAAAATGTGACAACAGTCAGGAGGTTAGCTCAGATGTTTTCTCGTGATTAATAAGAATATTGTATTTGTGTAAAACTGCTTTTGGGGGAATGGCTGAAATTAGTTTTGGTAGGTGGAAGCCATAAAATGACCATAAAATTGTAAGCACTTATTCTGGGGCAAACTTTGTGTGATTTATAGCAAATCCCACCTCTGACATGAGAAATTAGAAGAGAAACTCCAGTTTCTCTATGAGTCTCTATAACTTTTCTGTAAAAGTCAGAGGACTAGAGTAAAATAAAAAGTTGAAGTAAAATTAACAGGAAAAATTACATATGTACATTTTGGAAGCTACTTATTTCTGCTCCCAGAATGGAGGAAGGGGGGTCCAGGCTGGCTGTAATAAGATGTTAATGAGTAAACAGGATAACTTAACGACTGTTACAAGAACTTCACAGGCACTCTGTGAGGCCCCAGTATGCGTCTTAGTCTAATTTTGGCAACGACAAAGTGGCGGCAGCCTCTCGGTGCCTCTCAGAACAGAATTTGATGCCACCGGGCATAGCTGGACTCAGCCGAGTCTCCATTAACAGCCTTTTCCACATCACATAACACTTGAATGAAATCCTCAGCACAGCTTCCATCCACATTCCTCAAGGAGAGCCAGTAAGAAACTGAAAATATTCCACAGGGCCTTGCGTAAGGCAGATTCAAGTATTCATTTAATACAGCCTTTTTTTATTTCTTTCTTGTCCTCCACCTTCTGTTTCCCTCCATTTTCATCACATTCGTTTCTAAAGCTCATCTTGTTAGAAGAAAATTTCATTATATGAATAGACAAACTTGGTTAAAAAGATAGAAAAAAAAGTTTTCTATTGTTTTGGTTTGGATTGTTGAGCTTTTTGTTTTGCATTAATGGTCAAATAAATCAAAAGATGACACTGTACAATGTAAAAGTACAATCATGAATAGCTGTTTACATGGATTTTAAATATTTTGGTAATGTGCAGTGTGCAAATTACCAAGATATGAAGAGAAGTTCTGATTTACATTGTGCAAGAATGAGGTTCATACACTATTTATGCTCTGTTTATTTTTACTAATCCAAATTATTACAATAAAAGAATAGCAATATGTGGTCACATAATTAGCTCTTACAATAATTAGAAGGGGGAAAAAAGCCCTCAGTGAGGCAAACATGCATTTCTGTGCAATTTAAACAGGAAGTCCTCGATGATTAACATTAATTGAGAAAAGGCTTTTCTAGCAAAAAAAAAAAAAGGATTCTGTGTGAAACATTAAACAAACTTATCTGATATTTATGTTTTTTCTTTAATAATTAATGAAATGTAAATAGTCAAGGGAGTCTAGAGTTTTGCTTTGTAACTAGCTACTATTATAAATGGCAGTCAGATGTTTACAGAATACCCAGAACCCTTTTGTGTGGAAGGAGGTTACAAATCTGCCCCTTTTCCCTGTTCAAAGTCAAAAATAATGGTGCCTGATCCCCAGAGCATTCATTGCAAGAACTGTTTGCATATTCAGTTATTGTTTCTGCTGCGTCAGTCATCTGCTGAAGTTCACTCTAATGTGGCCCTGATCAATTCTGCCAGCTGTGCTTAAGTGCTGTTTACTATAATAACATCACACTGCATTCTTATTTGGCAACAACAGCTATGACAGCACCTAAATGCATTGAGAAGCCAAGATTTTATCATGTACACAGATCAAATTGGAATTGTTTATGGGGGACAGTGTTGTTCTATTTCTGTCCTTTCTAGTGAATACCAATACCACAATAATGGCTTTGCCAAAAGTATTACTACTCTGCCCTTTCTAATAAGTGAAGGTCTTGTTGATCTAAATACTCTATAGGACATGGAAATTATTTCATTACGGCAGCATACACATTTTCACTGGGTAAGAGAGAGAACTTAGAAGATGGGTGGATTAAATAGAGAGATATGAATTGGTATCACTCAAGGAAGTACAGAAATATTTTGTTAATGTACCAATATATTTGGTAAGATTCAAAAAATAATGTAATTATCCAGCATTTAAAAGGAAAAGAAAGAAAAAAATAAACCAGAGTAATTGAACAACAACAGAAATGCTCAGTGTGGCACAAAGGTCTCCAAACACATTCGCAACATTTCAAAGTAGTTTCACATATTTTTCCCAATATGCCCAACAGTTCGCTTGGCCATATGTTAAGTAAATCAAATGTCTTCAATATACAGGCATGGTGAAAAAGCCATAAAGAATGAACCTGATCCTCCTTCTCCTGAAATCGGTTATAAATACAGCAATAGAATCTTGTCCTGGGAGTTATTTTTTACACTGTGATAACACCCCGCAGTATGCTAGATGCTTTCCAAACAGAGATGAAGACACATTTCCGGACAGCGTATATATAAAAAGACAATGACAGATGAAGCAGGGGAGGGGGGAAAAAAGAGTAAGATGTCCACAAAAAGGTTGTAATATGGAGAAGCATAGGTCTTATTAGCCTCACCATTTTTATTTYGAGTGAGAGAGGCTTTTCCATTATCTTTGAGGTTTATAATGCTGAGGTCCCCTCAGTTTATCCTCCCACGATTCAGTCTTTCTTTTTTCTTCCCTCATCAGCTTCCAGGTGCTGCTGAACTGTTCTTTCTTCTCCTCACAGCCAGCATTCAGTCCTCCCCTTCCCATAAAGACAACTCTTCACACAAACCACTGAAATGAAGAGAGGGGTCCTGGGGAACCACGAACATGAACTCATAGGACCGAAGCAAAGAAAACTTCACAGGAGCAACACTGGTCTTTGAAGACCATCCAGGAAAAGGTCTTTAGTAGGCACGGAGAGGTGTAAAGAGAGTTCTGGGAGATAGTTCTTGAAAACTACAAAGATGGGAGATGGGGGGATGAAAGATATCTAGAGATATGGAGCCAAGAACAGTTAGGTAGGACCTTGAAGGAAATTGCAAAAGAGATCAGCTTGATATATTGGAGGAGGTGGGGTTCAAAGAGAAGACTAGCATGGCCATATCTGACAGCCATAGTCTGAAAAGCCTGAAGTGTGTCACAGAGCAGACTTCTTACAAGCACTTTTCTACACTGCAGCAAAAATTCCCTCAACTATATGGAAATGACTAGAAATGTTGACTGTGTGCTGCCCCAAGAAAACAGATGGAGCAAAGCAAAGAAGTCTCTTCTAGAGAGCTCATCTTGCTACAGCACTTGCCTGAGCAGTGCATGAGAGGTGTTCTGGGTAAGGTACCAGAAGCAGCAAGAAATAGAGGGAGGAGGCAGAGAAGTGACACAGGTTGCACAACCCAATAAAAAGTTTTCAAAAGAAAACACACCATTAAGTAATACTGATTAAACGAGGTGCTACAAAAGCATTAAGAAGTTAAACATTTCTCTCTCCAGCGGCTGCACAGAAGAGAATTCAAGAGAATATAAAGAAATCCTGCACACGTTCAATGGGAAGGAAATATAAGAGTTCGTAGGAGCTCAACTGGTGACTCTTCCAACTCTACAACCAGATGCAGCTGAGCTGTTTAAATCAACAAAGCCACATATGAAAGTCACATAATTTGAAGTGGCACCCAGCCATAGATGACCTGCCTGAAGAGTGTACTTTCAGCATTAAATTTAATTTCCGTTTGGGGATTTAAGGTAAGTTTTTGCTTTGGTTTGCAAATCTAAAGAACCATTTTTTTAATGGGGAAAAAAGGAGTAAATAAATTATTAAGTAATTGCGATGTGCTTTGAATTCTATGCCTTCCATTAACTTCTGTCAAGTTATTGGACTTCTTAGGAATAATACACACAACATGGATAAATCTTAATATGCATTCATGTCGTACATCCTAACAGCAGAGAAGGCTCCTTCTGAGCAACTGTAGAGCATGCTGTGGCTGTGTATTAAAAATACTGCACATTCGGCTATTACAGATCCATAATACATAGTCAGTTTTGCACCAATATCAAAACACATTATAAATTCTTACTAAAATAAGAAAGCAACAATGCCTATTTAAATTCCAGTAACACTAACATAATTTTATAGCTGAAGGAACTGCAACATTGASAAAGGTATTCTGATTTTTCTTTCTTAAAATCTTTGACTACAAAGAATTAACACATTTTATGTAGTTATGAAGAATGTGGGGACCAATTCAGAAAACTGACAAACATTCCCAATTCCCAGTGTAGCTGACTGGAGTTATGAGCCCTCAGAGAGTCTCAAGATGTCCTTAGCACCTTGAAAGATAAAGCCAATCTGTAATTGCTATGCCTTTTCTTCATTCTCTTCGCAACTTTTAAAATCAGCAAATGGCATTTAATTGCTTTTCTGCTAATCTTCTATATACTAGATTTAAATTGGGGGTGATTATTTACAGTATATGTATAAACTACAGAAGTCAGGGGGTTGTAGCTGCAGAGCAGACCTTTACTTTAGCTGGGTTAAATAGTTAGATTGTTGCTTATATGTATAAATAAATCCCCCTTTCATCATGGCCTTACAGAAAACATGACATCCTTCTAAATTCATCATCAGGTTGCCAGGCAGACTCCAAAACAAAAATAATTCATTCAAACTGTTTAATCTACTCAGTGCAGATTGGCAGTATCTTTATATATTTTTGAAAGCTCTTTTAACATTAGCTGATACTTTAGTGTGGGAAGAAACTAAAAGCTTTCTACATATAAAAGTTCATCGTTTACCTTCTCACAGCTATCAGATAAAAGCATAAGGGCAATGAAGCCACAGCTCTCAGATATATTACTCCCAAAGGACAGAACCCAAATGCATCAGCATCAGTAAAGGCAGCAGGTGTGAGCTTTGACTAAAGAACAAATGTTATACAAGAGAAAGACGCCTGAGCAGAGGTAACCGAGCCTATTAACGGCCCTGTGCCTGAAATAGGAGGGTTCGGCGCCTCCAAAGACATGAAATGACGCTCGCTAGTGGTAAATAAATAAATAAGCAAGAATACTACTTCAGATGTTTTAGTGAACTTTCTTATGAATGGATTGCAACACACAATGACAGAACTCCCTCAGTTCTGCTTTTCAATAACTCCAAGGCACTAGGGATGTGACAGCATGATGAATACCACAACAGACAGCTCCAATATGGTACCATTTTACCAGATCAATATCTCACTGCAATATAAGAAAAAAAGAAGCTGATATTAGTCTACACAGTGTATTACAGATGAGGTACATTTCTTCTTACTGCACTCATGCTGAACCAAAGCAATAATTCATAGATGCCTTTAAAAGGTTTGCTCACTAGCACATGCAAAAAAAGGCTAATCTTGGCTTCAACATCTGTTTGAACATGCAATAGCTTAAAGCAATAAGTACGTTGGATTCTATGTATATATCTATTAATCTACCTATGTGTACCACAAACACAGTGATAAACATATCTGGAGACGGAGAAGTAACGGGATTTATGTATGCTGCGCGGTTCCTTCAGGAACAGATTACTTTACATATTAATCAAACATTTCTTAGCAAGTCAGTGTGTCCCTCTCCCCTTTTTCTGTGAAGACATAGGAACATTTCTAACTGAAGCTACAACGGGTACCGTTTTAAAAGTCTTCATCTGCCAACAGCAAACACAGGGTTTTTTTTTCCCTGTACTTCAAATAGGAAATGAGTGGGAGATCTCAGTTACTGCTGTGTGATAAGTGCTTGCAAATTTAACCTTTTTATAGCAACTACTGTAGCTTTCAAAATAGAAAACAAATATGATGCCTTGGTAAAAATAATGTATTTAAGGCTAGCAGAAAGAAATTATAAAATAGACATCAGAATATGTGTTTGCTTTCCATCTTCCCCAGTATTCTCAGAAGAAAACTAATGGGAAAAAAAAAATTTCTCTGGTCAGAGTAATAATACTGGACTTTATTTCACTCTGATAATGCCATAAATGCCTGTCTTGTACATAACCTAATGGGTATAGTCGGACAGGTAAAATAATACAGCTATTTTTACCTCTGAGAATGTGGAAGATAACACAAATGATCAAATGAATTAATTCTGTTGTTTGACAGCTGTCTTTAATTCCTGTTGATTGCTATCCCTTCCATTATTAACTACAGAAGTCAAAATTTAGACTACTTTAAACTTTTGTTACATTCAAGAATACCTATAGATTATGTGACAGTCTATGTCTTTTTTCACTTTCTCTTTTCCCTTTGGCTTATTTTTTTCAAAGGTATCACTGCTTAAAGGATACAGAGTGTTTGGAAATACAAGTGGAAATTACTATGCAATATAAAATTAATTTTTAAAATTAATGATGTATATAGTTGATATCACATTATTCCTAATGTGTAGTTAAAAGGACTTTGTGAAAATTAACTGTGGTATGGTAAGTTGAAAGAGAAGCTGAACGTTTTATTATGGCCAGAATAACCAGGGCCAAACTGTTTTAACTCCATCACTGGCTTAAAGATACATAACTATGTACCACAGACCATCACCAAAGCAATAATTGTGACAACCAGTATCAAGTGCCAGAGTTCCCTTCAGGAAGCTATCACAAATTTAACTCTCATAGGAAATTGGACCAAATCTAGATGAACTGAGAAGTCTGTAGTTTTAGGACTCAAATTTTTCAGCTATCTCTGCAGGACAGGAGGACGCAAACTGTAACAGAAGTCCCTGCAAGTGAGTTTCATGGAAAAGAATTTGAAAACTGAGGAAGGAAAACTACAACAAAATCACAACAAAATTCATATGTTAAAAAATGCCAGAAAAAAAATACTTCTTGGGCTTAATTCTGGTCTCTGTTGATGTGATTCAAAGCACAAAAGTTACCTACTAAGTGAAACACATGAAAGCGATGACCTATTTACAGTGTTGGTCCCTCTTTCATTAACCTTCTGGACATATAAATGAGGAGATGATGATGAATTAGGCACCTAGATTCTCTAACTCTGTATGTACTTTGTGTATGCATTACTTAAAGGGGGAAGAAGCAACAATTTAATGCTCTAAGTGGAAGCCTTAAATAGATATGAAATGTAGGACAAAAGAAATAATCAGTAGGATGYATAAAGTAACAGGATTTGAACTCACGTTAAGAAATAAATGTAATACCAAAGTATACCAAAGAATAAATATACTCTCATTGAAAGAGTGATTATTTGATTACATATGAGCAGCCACCTGATGTCATACCAACCTGTGTTTGACTGGGCTAACAACCATGCTTCCAGTCACTCGCTGACTTTTTCCATGTGTGCTTTTATTGTAGCATCCAAGAAATCTGGCCCATAAGAAAGCATAAAAGTTACCACCAAGTCCATTTACCAGGCTACCTAAAATTGTATCTTCCTAATTTGCAATAGAGAATCTGTACATATTTCAAGGCAACGACACCGTTCACGGGACTGAAGCCCTAATTATATAGTTGCTCCTTCTGTTTTACAGTACAGTGTTGCCCAGATTCTGGGTGCTGCTCAAACAGCAAAGTTCTTGTCCTGAAAGGACATACAGAAGATGAAAAGAATGCAAGATGATCACTCAAGCTGGTACTTCATACATACATATACATAGGTATAAACACATCCATTGAACTCGACAAGACGGTTAAAAGTTATACTCACGCACGGGCATTAGTGAGTTGAGATCTAACTCATTAAATACTCTACAGAGAGGAAGGGACAATACCGATAACTCTGTTATGTGTTGCACAATACTACATTAAAATTTGTCATTTGTTCAACTTCTAAACTCCTGATAGTGAATAATTATGTAAAGAAAGGGGAATAAAATCCTAAAGAATGAGAAACTTTTAATGATGAACACCTGTTTTCCATTTAACCATTCTGAGATCAAATTCAGACATATTCAGCTCAAAGATTGAAGAAACTGAGTGAAAACCTTGGAGTGGTATTCTTTGTCTGCACAGTTGCAAAACTCCCACTATGAGCTGAGAATTTTGTATTGCACTTAGGAAAATACCTAACTGCTTAAATGTGGATTGCGTTAGTTTTGTAGCTTTACGGACCCTTAGCTACTGTAACAGAACCTTTCTGGTTCCATTTCCTTTGTTCTATACTGTTCAAAATACCATAAAACCTATTTTACAAGAAATTATAAGAACTTTCCCATAATCAGTATACACTGATTAAGCGCAGCATGTATGCTAAGTTAACGTGGACATTTTTAAACAAGAGATACTCCATGGAGGACTTGCAAATTCTCTAAAACACCAATTAGAACATAGTGTCAAATATTAAAAAGGAAAAAAACCTTTAATCGATCAGGATTTTACCCTTACACTATAAGCTATTTAGGTTTTGTACAGTCCCTAGTACAATGAGTCCTATGACTATGGCTTTGTGGTGCTCTGATGACAAGTCAGTATTTTAATAAATCTGAGTGAATATAAATGACATATTTGTGAAGCCTAAATTGTTGAAATTCTTACACAGATTTTCATAAAACATTTTTTCCTAAAATTAACCAACATTTCTGAAAAGCCCTGAAATATAATCACCTAGCAAAATAATACGAAAGAAAACAAAAATCCAGTTTCTTGAATCTAACTTTTTTCCTCAAGTAGCTATAGTTTAAAAGAAATCCAACAGGTTATTAGTAACGTCAACATGGGAGGATAAGCATTATAAGATCTAAATCCTAAAGCACTTAAATGAATGAGAAGACCTGAGATGTATCAGAGAAAAAAAAAAAAATGAGAAAAACTGGAGACTCCACCTTCATTAGTAGCAGTAAACCCAATTTGAGACAAATGTCCAAGATTTGTTGAATACTATGATTGCTATTAAGTATTGTTTTGTCGTGAATCATCTTTGTGCCTTTAGTGATTCCTAAATAGACAGAGGCAGGGTATCTGTGTGTCATGGACTAACAAAACATCATTTCTGTAGAAGAGTACAGAAAACGTTTAGGAAAGGTCATCGAATGCAACATCACGTAATTGCACATAAACTCAGAAGTATATTTTTCACCAAAATATCTAATAATGGATCATCATACAGCTGAAGTTAAAACACCATTTAGGAGTTCTTTAGTAATAGGCAAATCTAAGGTGAAATGTATCAAAGGGTATAATTCAGAGAAACCATGACTAGTTCTAGCCTAAGTTTTAAAACAACTGTTACCTCCGATTAGTGCGAGATTTTGGGTTTAGCCCAAATGCAACTTCTTAAAGAAAGACTGGCTAATCATCGCAGCTTTTAAAAAACCGGAAAGTTGAAATTGTTACAACCGGGGGACTCTGTCCCGAGGACCGGCTCCCGTGCCCTGCAATAAGGCAACCCAGCGAACTCCCCCTCCCATGCTGCTGTCGCAAGGCTTTGTCTCTTTTCCTGTAGTCCTGTTTAAATTCTCACCTTGCTCTGCCCTTGTCATCAAGTCATTCGAGCACAAAGCAGGGAGCACGGGAGTGTTTACTCATTTCCCAAGTCCATTATCTTACACATTAATCACTGGTCTGGAACTTTTGGACAATGCTGAATCTGTTACCTTTTATTTTTTTTTCTTTCTGGCTGCTTTACTCTTGGGTCCGATAGTTCACYGGTTCCAAGCTGTACTTACACTTGATGACCTTTACATCTGATTATTTAGCTACTCTTCCTTTTTCTTTTCTTTTTTTTTTTTTTTAAGACTTCAAAAATAAACAAATGCATGAAGTTAGCAACAGTGTTTCCCATCTTTAAAAGTTGCGTTTGCTTGAGGAAAACACAGATTTAACTCCTGCAAATCTAAAAGGCATATTCCATATATGAAGCGCAAACCTAAAGACACGGGATGTTTCTAGGAAGGACTGGAGAGAGTTTATTTTCTTGAGAGCGACTAGGTTTCTTTGGAAAACCTGAAAGGGCGCACCCCCCCCCCTTTTTTTTTAATTGTTAATGAAAAAGCAGTGAAAAGTTATTGCTGAATGCAGGAAGTTTGTTGTTGTAGAAATACATCTTCTGAAACAGCATAAAGTTTATTTGCAATAATGACTGAAAAAAGGAAAAAGAAATAGGTGTAGATCTGGACAGCTGGAGGCTCTTGAACTACGCTTGTTAAAAGATTTGTTTGTGAAACACGCATTTTATTGCCTTGTATGCACGTTATAATGAGGCATGGACAACTGCAACATTACACGTAATGATTGCATTTCTCGTTTCAGCCAGTTTCCTTGTCCTCTTGCAATTAACGCTTTCCCAGATCACCCAAGGCTACTGGGGGGGAGGGGGGGAGGGAAAAAAGTCTGAAATTCACATAAATGAGCAATGTCAATAGTTTAGAAAGAGTTTACTTAGAGAACAAAGGGCCCTTATGAGGCACTAGTGAGAAGAAATGGGGAAAAAATGAGTCCTCACAATGTCGGCCTTTTCTCCCCGCGACTTGTTATCAAGCAGCCCGCGCGAGCCCCTCCGATCTGCATGAAAATACGTTTCGTTCCATTCACTCATTTGCATTAATTTCTCCCATTATATCTGCAAATGGCCGCACGTCTCCCCGGCACAATGCGGCGG
>JAYKAV010003209.1:347674-381157 GCA_035582835.1 Phoebastria nigripes | reverse complement strand
CCCGGCCCCTTTCAGGCGGGTGGCGGCCGCTGGCGAGCCCCGCTCGCCCCGCTCGCCCCGCTCGCCCCCGCCGTCCCGGGGACTCCTCAATTGGATTTGCTGGCGGTGACAAAATCGTCGCCGGCCGGAGAGGAGGGGGGGGGCTCTTTTCAGCGGGCGTCTATCACGCTGCCATGGGAAAGCGAGAGGCGAATGATTCTCAGTGGCTTCTGATTTCCAGTATTTGTTCAGCATTAGGCCCACTTATCTCCGGGAGAAAAAGCAACATGTAGAGAGAAAGTGACAGGCAGAAACACGCTCCCTCGCCCCTCCATTCTCCCCGCGCTCTGTATTCAAACAAGGGGGCCCTATTACACTGAAAGCTCCGGATCAGCCTCACTCAATTATCGCCGCTAATCCTTATAGCTCTATAAAGTAAATATTTCATTACAATTTCAAATAAACAGTCACCCAATCTAATGAAGCAAGAACTCAAAGTGGCAATGTCATAGAACTTGTTACCATCATCAAAGGAAAGGACACAGGCCTGTCTGCTAATAACGGTAAGAAAAAAAGGTTCCCGAGCAGATTCACGACAAGGGGGTTTTTATTATTACTCACTTTGACCTTTTCGTCTTTCCAAATATTCTTCAGTCATCAAAAACACCTTCGTTTTCTTATCCATTACTGCTTGCGCACTGGGCTCGATCCTGGTACTTGCCGGGAGTTAGTTGAGGGACAGTAAATGTTCACAACTCGCATTAAAATTTAGCATCCTGCCAGAGCTCCCTGGCATCTTTCAAAACCAAGACTTACTAGTTTCATCAACTTAACACTATTTTAGTAGAACTGACACTATTTAAAAAAAAAAAAAAAAAAAAAAAAAATAAACAAACATGTAAATTTATACAAGTCTCCACAAAAACTCTTTTTTTTTTTTTTTTTTCCTTTCTAGAGTCTTGATCTTAATATTTCTGCTGGATACTTATATGGGAAGATGTCAGCACCTTTATAATCCCCCAAGATAGGCAATGATAGACAACAGGATATTTTGTGCAGCAGTTCTTTCAGGACCCCAAACCTTTTCCCAGTTCAGATAAGGCAAAGGTAAAAAACACACTTTGCAGGTACACAGCAGCACTGTTATTCCCTGCTGTTTCAGGCAAGCACATCATAAAATCCCTTCTATAAACTTTGATCAACTTGGGTACCTTTAAAGTAGCCAGGCTTTTTTATCCACAATTTTTACAACAGGAAGAACGCTACTGTAAGTTTATGTCTTGCGTCTCTTTTCAGAAAATTTTTAAAGATGTCCTCTTCCTCCTGCCCTCATCTCCTGGAGGACTTTCCCACTCCCCTTCTCCATTTCTTCCCCCCTCCCATTCAACTGGGGAGGGGGGGGATATTCTTTGTCATTCCCTCTCTTTCTGACACAAATGAAATGGGCTTTTCTTCCATCAGCTGTTCACAGAGGAGATACCCAGTGGCTCTTTCAGAAATACAAGAAATACTGAGATCTCAGAGCAGAGACCTGTAGGTCAGCATGTAAAATTTAAACCCCTCTAGAGTAAATATTCACTGAGCAGTCTCCTTAGCTCCTGCTCGCATTCCCATGTCATCCACATGTCCCAGCACTAACCCAGGGTTTAACGCTAAAAATACCCCTACAAGGCACTATTTTGGGCTCTGTGCAGTCGTCCTGCAAACTGAGCAAAACACTAGGAATCAAACTAGCTGATTTCTGCCTCATACATCATCACCTACAATCAACTGGCACCAAAAAAAAAAAAAAAAAAAATTACAGTATTTCAGAGACTCCATTTCAAAGAGGTAAATTTTAAGTATGTAAGTTTTAGTAAGTCAACTGCTTGAGAACTGTGTTGAAAAAAGCAGTATTATCTCCCAATAATGTTCTAGTACACCTATGTAACCCAGTTAACCCAGTTAATCATAGACGTAACTGGTTGCAACCATGCAGTTCTACGGATAAGGAAACAGAATATCCATCTAAAACTCTTAGAACGACATAGTCACAGAAACACTGACAGAATAGCACAATAAAAACATATCTTTGGCCATAATGCTGGTAGATACCATGCTGCATACATCCCGAAAAGAGAGCCACAAATAAGAAATTACCATATGTATACAGACATCTTTCAAGCACACTTTAGCGCCTGTCATAAGTAGACCTGATAAAATTAACCCGTACAGAGAAGGCTAACATAAAATACTATACCAATTTATGCACTTAATACAGGATTTGAGTGTTATACTGGAAGGTCTTGAGAATGTTCTTCTGCAAAGTAGTGAAGCTCACCCTCAATTAGTAGCTACCCATTACCCCAAATTACTGCCATTCAGATGTCAATCAGTAAGGATACACTACAGGAATTAAAGGAAAGAAGTCATTTACCACAAGTATTCTCCCAAAGACTGCATTGTCTTTATTTCTTCAGTTATTCTGTATACATTTTTATCCCTTCAAAATTATTTTTCACTTTTTGATTTCCACTTCAATACTTAACTAAGATTCAGAAATATACAGCTTTTCCAATGGAAAAGAAAAAAATAAACAAAGCCAGTTCACTATTTCACATCTGTAAATCACAAGATTTACACGAAGAGTCTGATTTTAGTCCAGGCACAGTTCCCTCAACTCTTGCTAATCAATGGTGAAATAAATCTTGAATGCTTTAAAGTGCTAAACATAATTTCCTTATCTTAAATATGAATATTCAAACATAATAGTAACCATTAGGTCAAGTCTAGGTACAAGGGCATTTTTAAGGGTTTATTTGTTTTTTGACTCCTGACACATTGTTTAAAACAAATGCTGATCTTTCAGATAAAAGTAGAATTTTCACTGGAGAAAAGCATTACAGTTTGTCAATTGAAGGTAATATTTGCTCCAAAAAGATGTGATAATGAGAAAGCCAAGAGTTCCTACTCTCCTTTTCCTATTACTGATTGAAAAGGCTATGCTAGGAAAAAATGAATTTATGACCTCTAACAAAACTAAAAACTGGAATATAGCTCCTTCATTTCCAGGTAACTCCTTTGATGAACTTCAAGTTATGATTCAAAATTTGGTTTTATATTACATACTTTGAGATAAATAAAAGACTTTTTTAATTTGTTCGAATTAACAAAATTAAGTTTGACTAAAAATTATACAGCCAGATATTTACAGAGATATTTATTCTTTCATAAAATGCATTAGATAAAGATTAAGACTTCACAGTGTTAGACTTCTTGAGTACAGAAAGCATATTTCTTAAATCAGCTAAATGTTCTTCCCTGGTAAATCTAAAATGCTATTTCTGTTTGAAAAAGAAAAAATAAATTACCATATAGGATGTATTGAGAGTCTAAAAAGGAGAACAGATTTAGTAAGCAAGTTTACAAAACAAATCAGATTTCATTTTACATTTATTTTCGTTTCATAGAGCAATAAATAGAGGGATGGAAGTCTCTTCCCATGTAGAAAAGAAAGATGTTCAGAAACATAGCTGCAATAGATAGATACGGATCCACCCTGTTCCAGCCTGGATTGTGGGGAAAGTGAGGAGTAAAACCCCAAGTGTAACCACAAAGTCCATGTAGTTGGACAGCATATCAACTTCAGCCTAGCCCCTTGTTTTAAATTTGGCTACTCTCCTCCAAATGACGGCTAGTTTTTAAAAAATTAAAGAAATCTTGAAACTTACACACAACAAGCAACATGGATTATCTTTTCCACTATAATAGTTACCATTGCCATACTCCATATATTTATAGCGCTGAGAGAGAGAGAGAGAGAGACTGACTTAACATACAAAACTATTTACCAACAAACATACATATGAAGAAACAAAATAGAATATAAAGTATTGAGAAAAAATAAATTACAAATAACCATAATTTCATAATACAATTTCACCGATTTTTAAATTCCTTTCAAACTGTTTGGAAAAATCCAGTTTTTTTTTCATTTTCTCTTAACGTCTTTTCTTAAACATAAATTTGATGGGTTACTGCTTTTGAAAATTTTGATACACAAAACAATATATGAGTGTAAACATCTCAGCAAGGAATGCAAAATGTTGCATTCTATAGCTAATAATTATTTCTTAGAATATGTAATCAATACCACTCTTCACATAGTATTCCCTTTGTTCTGCTCTTAGCTATAATGATGTGTCTTTAGATAATATTAATACCAGGTTTGGTTATGTCAAAGGTATTCTTTCCTTACCTGTTGATAACTTGATTTTATGTTTGCAGACAAACAAATCTTGAAGTAAACCATTTTGAGATACACAAGAAGTGACCTGAAGATAAAGATATGGGTCTCCATACAGTCAAATGGTAAGAAAGTCCTTAGAGCTACAGTCAGGTATTTTAAGGACGAGTGCTTGAATAAGGGTGTTCAGGGTTGGGCAAGTGATACTGGAGCTGCAGATAATCAATACAATTAAGTAGGTGGAAAAGAGATGAGGTTTGATGTCTCAGAAGCTGCAATTAAAATTGATTACGCTTTTGAAAAATACTTGACATAAAATATTACATTATGTAAATGGCATTCTCCATCTCTCCACGCACTCATCCAGTCTGTATGTCTTCAGTCTCTCGTTAAAACCTGAGCCTCCTCGGCACTGACCTGAGAAGTTCCGAGCGGAGCTTCTCAGGGTGGCCCAACTCCCCCAGTTTCATCAAAACTGAGCCTACTTTTCCCACAAGTACATTGCAAGCTCACACCCTTAGGGCTAGATCCAGACAAAGTGACTAGTGAATGTGGACCTGATAGGCAAAAAATGAAACTCATAGGTGTTAGGAATAACCAAGACCAAGCAGGCACAGAAAGCCTGCTAGTACTGAGAGGAAGCGTTTCTTCACCATTTCTTGGCATATTTAATCAGAAGATTTGCACTACCACAACACAGCTGGCTTTGTAGGTAGATGAGCTTGGCAATCAAGTAGGACCTTCACCCTGATCTCATTTTCCTAGGTATACCAAACCCAGGTTATTCAACGCTAAAAAGTCAAGCAGTTCAGCTCATGCAGGGAAAGCGCAGTAGAAACTAAAGACAAGGCATGCTATTTTCTTCCTAAGGTTCTTTATTTTGACCAAGATCTCTGAAAGCTAGAGCTTATGGGTACAGTAATTTTCATGATTCTAATTCATAGTTACAAGCATGCTTCATTTGCTTATTAATGCAAACATTTGAGCTGTTTGCATTTATCTTCTGAGAAACACAAGTGAAATTATTAAGTGTAAACTTAATTTTTAAACAAATATTGTCCAATTATAAGGAAAGAGTACCTCAAACAAATTAATGCCTTTTGGTGAATCTTTGTTTTCTAAAAATGTTTTCCTCTAAAACTTTCCTACCTGTGTTGATCTATAGCATAATTTTTAAACTTAAAAAAATCATTCAATACAGAATTAAAGTAAGCATAACATTTGGATAAGGTTGAAAGGCGGTTAAAGGGGTAAGCTTTTAAATGCAAACAGAATAATAACTAATTGCTAAGGTGCTTTTGGGAAAAATCATACACTTGACCCAAGCTGAAGGCTGAAATATTAATCTGTTTCTATGACAGAGATCAAGCTTCATAGTCGCTTTTTATCCTCCTCATAATAGAAGCAACAGTTGTAAACCATAATATTATAGTTCAAACAATGCCCCCCCTAAGACTTCAAATTTATTATAGCATTCATCTCCAAGACAAAAGACCCGGTACAGGAAAAAAGCTCTTTTTAGCAAAAAGCATGGTTGTTATTTATGGCTCAGATGCGAAGAATGAGTTTGGGGAATTTATCAGAGATGAAGGTATGAAATGTTTTAGCTTGTTCTTCTCTCTCTAATCCATAAACCATTTTCTCAGCCACCCAAGTGAATTCTAATGGAACAGGAGTGATGAAATAATATTTTCCTAGCCCTTTAACACTTTGCCTACTGTGTGCATTGTGTGACTTGTTCAGGGAAAACACAGGAGCTTATAGTTACAAATCTTTTAAATCAGAAAGTAAAATGATCTTGTTAATAAATTATGTAAAATGGCCTTGTGGGAAGATTCAACAAACCACTGAGTGCTTGTGCCCACTATCAAACCGTATTCACTCACAACCGTCCTTACAAAGGACTTTTTTTTATTAATCTTTCGTTTGATAGTAATGTGAATTTCCTGCGGACGCCTTGGAGTTATCCAGTCAGCCCGTAACTATCTGATTTGCTCTGGGTAGCAGGAAGGAGAACAAAGGTTACTGAAGAGCCCCTTAGTTTTCTGAATAATAATAAAAAAAAAAAAAGATGCAGTATGAGGCCATGCGGCTTTTATATTCTCTGAGATGTAACCAATGCCTTGCCTGGTTAGATTTTATGGCAAGCAGTATTGCTGTGACAGAGATGTTGAAGACTGCTGCCCTCACCTCCCAATTGCCCTGCTACCCTGTTATGCAGATTTCTTTACAGATAAAACTTACTCCTCCCTCCCTCTCAGTTTGTGTTGAGTCTGATGGCTTTGTAAGCCCCCCCATCACCAGCAGTGCCACCCCAGATGCTCCTTCCACACAGAACAGATTCATGGAAGAGCATCTGTTTGTCTGAAGCTACAGTGGTCCTTTACCGGACATCCCTAAAGCTTCATTATGGTAACAAACTCGTTTTGGTCTTCTCCTCTTGAGTATTTAAGTAAGTCTAAATTCTGTAGTCGCCGGTGGTTCAGATGTTTCAGCTGCAGACCTTGAACCTAAGGTCCCAAAAAAGACTTGAGGTTTAAGTTTTCCTATGGAATACATGAGGTGCAAATAGCAGCTTGGCTTCAGGAATCCCTCAGTACTTGGCACAAGAGTTAAGCTATTTTTGTATCCATATACATAGACAAAGAAGTTGGGGGCTGGTACAAGGGTATGTGCCATTTCATTTATGGAACAACAGACAGGATTAGACCAAGTTCAACAAGACTTTGATTGGAAGCAATGTCTGCCATTAGCCATTACTTGATTGTTATGCTGATAAAATTTCAACATATCTAGCCTACTGTTCCTTTAAATCTCTTTCCATATTACCCTTCTTCTACAACATCTACAGCAAACGACATATTACTCTTCTGTGACACATCGACTCCTCCATTTAATAATAGATGCCTAATTATATTGCCAGGTCCTGTCCTGCTGAAGTCAACTGGAGAGTTGCCAATGACTTTCCTGAATATAGAAACGTATATATACACATAATGAAAGAAGATAGGGGAAATACATACTTTACAGATAAATTGTTTCTCCTCTAGCTCATTTTACATCATATTTCAAAAGAAATGTACATTGACTTCAAAACAATGAAACGAAGCTATTCATAAGAACAAGAAACTGCAGAGTAGCCAGAAGGAAAAACAAAAAAATCCCACTTAACAAATGAAGTGAGCAGGAAAGAGATAATATATCATCAATCCCCCAACTTTTTTCTTTCTTTCTTTCRTTGTTGGGGTGGGGTATTCATGTACCTTCCATTTGCACACATTTTTTGCCTTAGCTGAAAAATAGTAAGTTCTATGACTGACTGTAGCTGTGCCATGATTCTCATTTATAAAAATATTTTCCCCTTTCTTCCTGTGTGAAGGAATTAACTATAGGAAAATTGCATAATTGCACATCTTCCTCTATACTTTTTTTTTCTTCTAAGTGCAATATTATCAACTCTGTTTTAAGTTCACACTCTGAGTTGGGAGAACATGCAAGAGCAAGAAGTCTTCTATTCATTAAAGTATAAATCGTGCACCCACTCTGCTACAGATTTGCGTTTCTTTTCTTCTATTCCCCATCTAAGCAATGTCATCTAAAGAAAGCCATTGCTTTTACAATCATGAAAGGCCCATCCCTTCCCTCCAACTCATTCTTTCTATGGCCCTCCTCCGAATTGGGCTGGTGGTTGGGGGGGAGAAGAAGGAGGGGGAAGGAGGGAGAGGGGGGGAAAAGATATTTTAATCTGGATCAATTACTAATCTGATTCACAGCACAGCCCCACAAACAGCGGTAGCACGTAAAATTGAGCGAACAGCACAGAAAGGAGAGTGGCGCAGGCTGGCCACCGCTCTTGGAAGTGTGCATGAAACTGCTGCCCAGCCCCGTGGTCGGGCTAGATGCATACAGTCTTCCCCGTAAGACTGGGACCTATTAAGAGTGAATCTGCGACGGAGGACAAGGCTCGCTACGCCTCTGTTGTAAAAGCAAGCTGGCCACTCTCTTTACAATCTATTCATGCCAGTAACCCACAAAGCAAAATGCTTTCGTGATTTTTTGCAGGCTCCTTTCCTCTTCCAAAGAAGGCAACGTGACAGCATAACCCCATCTTCAGCAGAGGGAAAAAAAGCTTTAGTAACACAACATTTTTCTTTAATAAATCATTTTTAATGACTTCCAATAAATCATCTTGTAATCACATTCCTTTACCACTTAAGCCAGTCAAAGTATACCTCTCACAGTTAAAATATTAATGTATTCACATTTCACTTAAAATTATAATAACTTGTAGAGAGAGAAACTAACTGGAGAGAAATCAGCTTAATTCATTTGAGAAAGCAAAGGTTATACTGTAAGTTTTCAAAGTTTCTCTAGCAGTTAAGTAGTCTGTAATTGCCACTCTGCATTTTAGACACCATTTCTGATCAGAATTTCACTACTCCATGTGCACATATACATGCTCCCTGGACACATCCATTTTCACATACATCCACAAAGGTAATATACATAAGCCATACTGTTTTGTCAGTTTAGTAACATTCCAAGCACTTCTGAAGCAGCAGATTATGCAAAAAGACCTGGTGAAATGAGGCATTTAACACTCTAACTTCCCATCACATATTCTGCATTCCCGATGTCCTGCAGGAATTCTGAAGATTCTGATGTTTTCTTTTTCTCTACAGTTTCATCGCGATGATTTCTGAACTACAATTTACATCTGCATCACACTACTTTGCCCTGACACAGAAATGAAAGTTAATTAGTTTCTATGACAACCTGATGCATGAAAGGACCACAGGTTCTTTCACATTTGTAAATACATTAGTATTCAGGGTGCAGTGTCTATCAGCATTAAGTACAAATAGCATGAGTTTGTTTTTAGCAAGGCAGAAAAAAGGACTTAAGTCAGATGACGTGATTCATCAGAGCATACATTTGTCAATGAACAGATGAGTACCAATTTATTTCCCTCCTCTTTAAAGAAGTCTCCGAACTTCCATTAGAACGGAGTATTTAGATGTGAACTGGCATTCCCTTTAAAAGGTTTGTCAGAAACGCAGGACCAAAACCAGATGGAGTTGTTTTTTCACCTTAGTTTTGCACCACAGCATTGAGCATCTTTATTTTTGTAAAAATATATACCTTTAAAAGTATTTCAAGGTATGCAGTATTATTCACATTCAAAAATCAACGCAAAGAATAAGCTTAACGCAGCAGTCTTTGAGCTAATGCTGTGCTTTGACTCCCACAATCATCTATGCTAGTTTTTTTCATAACAGGTCCCCAAAATAAATCCCCAAAAGAATATGTATTCCAAAATATTCCTTCCTTTCTAAAACGCCATCGTGAAACTTAACTGTGGAGGTGTCCTGCTTTTACTCACACGTTCAACACAACAGACAATTGTTCCTTATCATACTGAACACCCGAGACCCCTGAGCACCAGAACCTCCCCGTGATTGTAGCCAGGCCTCCTGCTCCCTGAGAAGAGCTGTGGCAGGAGGACTCGGCAACACTTCTCACACCAAGATCGCCCTGCAACGTCTCACCAAGACAGTCCGCCCTGTCTTTTTTCTGGGAGCAACAGGGTGCCAGGCCTGGGAGAGCCAGACGAAGAGCCGAGCAGGGCGAGTCCGTGAAGGGGACTCGACAGGGAAGACCTGCAGACGTGGTTTCCCAAGCATCGGCTCCCCGTGAACTGCACGGATATACCAGTTGTGGTAACTCTTGAAACATATTGTACGTTCACAGGTTTTCTTCTAGCAAGGAGACAACATTGGGAAGATGTGTAAATATTACACCTATTCTTCCCCCAAGAAAACCAGGACTGCATCCTTTCCCCGGCACAAACATGGGTCACGTACGTGGAGTCTGTTGGGCAGAGGAAAATCGTATCCTGAAGATATTGAGGACAAGAGAAGAGAAAGTCTTCACACATCAGCGTCAGATGACCTGCCCCATATCGCCCATATCGTCACAAAGCAGTTGCATTATTTTTTGTTGTAGTCATTACAAACATTTTCTAAATAATATGGACAGTACATAATTGAAGTCACACACATAAGTACTATGACCAAATCAGGTTACTTATTCTGTAACCAGAGACGCAAAGGAAGAAAAAGGAGGAAGTATACAAAAAGTAGATCGTTACTTCTTTCAAAATGAGGAAACTAGCGTCACAAGAGCAAGCTAGAGCTGAGATACGAATGCAGATGTCCCTCCCTCTCTGCCCCCAGAGGCCAAAGAATCCCTCTGAATCACTTCACAGTAAGATGCTGATGCAAATAACGAGGAGTTATTCCACCTAATGACGGGCTCAAGTACTGACCCTGCAAGCTGCCTGTCTGGGTGGACCCCTGAATTTGTAAAGACTTCCAAGACTCCTTCTTGCACAACTGAAATCTAATTATCAATGTTCTCTCAAGCTATTTTCTTCCACCCCAGCTCCAAAGCTTGTAAAACATGGGGCTCCTGGATTCTAATCAGAAACCCAGAAACCTATAAACAACGTGTAACTTACAGATGCCCTTCAGTGCATCAGAACGCTTTTTAGTATGGCTCTAAAATCCTAAATCACTCCGTATTATTTATCTCCAAACTTCCTCTTATTTTAAATGTCACAGTGTCAGACCAAGTAATAAAAAGTTTAAAAGCTAATAACTGAACTCGACCGATAACACCTGAACACTGTATTTAAGACTGAAAATACTGATGTGATATTTATATTTTCAAATTAAGGAATAATTATTTTTCATCTTTATTTTTTGCCAACAAACCAGAATTTAGACTTAAGACTTTAGTCACAATGAAAACGTGACTACGTAATCGCCAGTACCTACGGATGCAGCTCTAAGCTGATCACAAAAAATAGTATTTCAGATGATCACACATTTTCAGCTTCATCTGCTCTTTTAGAGATTTTTCTTAACTATAAATCGAGCACTGAAACTTCATTTGCTTTTCACACTAAATTGCCTCCAAGATTTTATATTCATTAAAATAAATGCCACAAGTTGCACTTTTAGATTGTGGAACTTTATCCTCATAAAATAGCATACTACAGCTAAATCCTCACGTACAGGTAAAGTATAGAGACAAACAGGAGTTATGCTAGCGGATCAAGTACTTTTCCTAACATCAGGAAATAAGTGGCTCCTTCCACCTTAAAAAGTTAATATGAAAATGCTTCACCTCTCAAAAATAACAAAACCCACTTAAATACTAGCAAGTCATGCCTGACATTTGTATAAAAACAAAAATAATCTGCTGTCAGCAAAACGTCCGAGTGCCTCTGTCACTCCTCTCAAACATGAACCTTTCCTTGACTACAAGGGTTTTGCTGTTATACTACACTCATTAGAATGGAATTTGTGTTAACTTCCATGTACCACGACTTACTAATAGGATTGCTAGCAATTATTATACTGAAATGAAATCAGCACAAACTATTAGATCTGTTTAAACAAGTTAAAAATAAACCTTGATTAAATGTTCTTTTTAAAGAAACTGCTCATTAGGGCTGCAGGGCCTTCCGATAAATTGGTGTTTCATTAACATCAAAGCATGAATCAAGTTTAAACTCACTTACCAAACAAGTTATACTTAAAAAACAGCTTTAAAAAATAACCTGGACTACAACCATCACATAAGATATAGTCACTAAATGGGCTCCTTATTTACAGAGGTTGGGAGAGTTGAAAAGGGAAAATGCCTTCCATGAGGCAGGAGGGAAAGGATGTAGAGCAGAACTGTTGGTATCCACGAGCACCGGATTTACTCCCCGAGCTGGGACGCCCGTTGCAGTTTGCTAGTACGGAGCCAGAAAGGCACTGTGGGTACTGAACTCGCAAAAGAGGACAAAAGCACACTGTTTACTTGCAGGGTTCTTACCTATAGAGAAGAAAAAATAAAAAATCAAAGAGCAAATGGAGTTGGAACGTGAATAAGGCTTAGGCAAGCCATGCATATTTGCTTGCATATTTTCCGTTTTCTGTTTCTAAACCTATTGTGTGTCCCGTAGGCTGAGGATACACATGCTATGTGAAATAAGTGTAATGAAAGGATGGGGGTTAAAAGTGACAAAAGCTTGCAAAGCTGCCTGAGAGGAAAATCTTGTTTTCCCAAGCATGCTGCAATGTTGCAGTTTATCCTAAGAACTCAGACTTGACAATTTTATCACACACGTTTAAAAAATAGTCTAACAATTCTCCTGCCGTCCCTCTCTAATGTGAAGAAAGACTTTACATGCTTTTTGAAAAGGCAATGCTGAACTGGGCAGCTTCTCGATGTAAAGATGATTTTATAACACTGTCTTGCAGTCATAAGAATTATTAAAAGAAATGGATTAACAGTAACTCAATATAAACAAATGTACTCATTACATTATACCAAGTAGTACATATATTTTGAAAAGCGTTTTTAAAATGGCTTTTCGATATCACTATCATAAC
The DNA here is from genome assembly GCA_035582835.1 of Phoebastria nigripes. Lineage (NCBI taxonomy): Eukaryota > Metazoa > Chordata > Aves > Procellariiformes > Diomedeidae > Phoebastria > Phoebastria nigripes. The sequence continues at coordinate 368,503 of JAYKAV010003209.1, read as the reverse complement.
AGGTCATACAGTAATTTTAACCGTAACTTAGTCTGTCCCTTTCTGCTGATATCTTCTAAAACATACTAGCTACCCTTCCTGCACCAGTATTGCAAAAATGTTCTGGTTTTAAAAGGAACAAACCTCCCAGTTTAAGTAATTAATATTCCTTAATTAAATTCACCAAGCCATAGACAATGAATTCTTTATAAAACTGTGAGCTTGCCTAAAGCAACAAAGTCACACTTTTGTTAGAGCATTTTTAGTGTGTATTTTGCACAATTTTTTAAAGTTTAACCTCTGTGGATCAATGTGCTTCCTTAAAAGACTTTAATAAATTAAAGTGCAGAGAGCTTTTTTTCACCAGGCAGAAAAAGCTGATGAGACAGGTTTAGTTTAATCTCAGGCAATAGAAGTCATTAACCATTCTCTCAGGGATTAAAATATAGCTTGCCCTTTTCTTCTCTCACTTATCATTAGCATCACTTTAATCTCCCAGCGTTTCACACTGCTATTTTAATCATTACTTACTGCCTTTTGACAAGTGCAGAACATGCTTTTTCTCATTGAGGCAATATCCTGGTTTTAGCTGACAAATGTAGGACATAATGTAAAAATATCAAAGTGACATCTCTTAAACACACCTTCATCATAAAAATCTCTAAAGTTACAATATTCCTTTGTCTAATGTTTCTATTGAAATTATCATTTGAAAGGTTTCTCTCTTCCACAGACACAGAAGTTTGTTCTAAATAACACAACAACTAATTTCAGTCGACTGATACAGAGAGTACAAACAGTTCGGGGATTTTTAAAATATACACCTTAACATTTTTGTATATCCAAGATACATGATCATAAACTTTCAAGTATTTCTTGTAGAGAGAAATATTCTTCCAACATAACCAGCCAAAACTCAAATACATCATGGGAAATGCTGACCTGCATTATTTGATATTTTATTGTTCACTAGCCTTGAAAAAAATAAACTAAGTATCTTTCTCTGTCACTTACGTATTTGTCACTTACTTGCTTTCAAGATGAATTTCGGGGGGGGAGGTGGTGAAGTTAATGTCATACATAATACTGTTTTGAGCAAAAGCAACATAAAAAGCTTTCAAATTTTGTATTGAATATTTTACTTGAACCTCCTCAGACACACTTTAAATGCTATAGTCCTTCCAGTTTTAGAAAATCCTACAAAGTTTATTCACAGCGCTACAACTTTTATTCCGATTTAACACTAAAATATATTATCCAGGGTACAAAGTGTGGCCAAATGATCCATAATACAAACAGAATCCCACAGGATTCATACATTTATTAAGTTTCCTGTCATCCTTTGCTTTAAGTAAATGGATAATTAAAAGATTTAACACACTTTCTTTGAAATTCTATTTTGATTCAAAAAGAAAACTAACAAAAATAAATTGGTAATGACAGAACTTAAGAAATTATTTTAGTTAGTACTAACACAGTTCCTAATGTTTGGCCCCAAGCTCTTTAATCTAGTCCATCTGTAATGATCTCATAGTACTTTCAACCATTATTTAACTGTTAGAAGAAAAAAACTATGTTGCACTATATGTTTCAACAATAAAATCCCTTCTTAAGCTTCACAAAGCAGAACAATTCATTATTTGATCTCTTTCCAGGTTCAAAGTCTGTCTTATTGCAATACTTCAAAGAAATATGTAATCAAAGACAAACAGCTGTGAAAACAATCTTTTATTACTTTATTATCATCTAGCATATATCTTTAGGGTAAACCAATGAAAATGCTACACAAATAAAACAAATATTTCTTTTAAATTTCTCCTCGGCTATAAATAGACATATAGTTATAATCATTTCAAGGTAGGGCCCAGTCCTAGAAGGTGCAACTACAACTCCCACCCCGGTATTGCACAAGATCGTGCCTTTCAGTAATTAGACCTCGATTCTGCAAAAACCCAAGCATGCAAGTAATTTCGTATTTATGAACTGATTTATATCTTTCAGTTGCAATGTTAATAGGAGTAGTTTTTAGCCTGTGAATTGTATTTATAGCTGTGCAGCCATACTTTAATTTCCCATACCATATATTACATTACTCAGAACAATATTCAGGTTGTCAAATCAAGCGTTTTGAAATTGAGAAATATCAGAAGATGGCTTCTGATGTAATCTGAATTCTGCCTCCTTATACATGTTACATTATGTAATACTTTTTTAATTATGTGATCACATGCTATTTTTTCTACAGTTGCTATGTTTTAGCCCATGCTCTGGATAGGCTGCACTTGGGAAATGGGGCAGTTATTCAGCAATTTTGTATGCATCATCCAGCTAGTAGACTACACCTTGTTCACAGTTTATCAGACAAGAAATACAGAAATAACTGGCTTCTTGTGCTCTTTTGTAAGATGTTCATTATAAACTTCACAGATTCCAACTGAAACAAGAACATTCTTTTCCTAATACATACCTATACATAATATTTCACATATAGCATAGAATAACCATCGGTAATCCAACACCGGGAGGCTTCCCTACCTTGGCAGAGAGAATGAGTGAGAAAGATGGCACTAGGCTTCAGGAACTTTCACTCTCCCCACATGCACATTCCTCCGCTACGCTAATGAACATGCTGAGCAGCCACTACTTCCACTGATTTCAGTGGCTGTAAGGAGAGTAACAACTGCTGCAAGTAAGAGCCCACATATCTCAAGCTGAGCACCCTGAAAATGAATTATATGCAGTTAGTGGCCATCTGCCAAACGTTTTAATTGAGTTGCTCAGCACCACACAGAAAGCCTGTGACAGAAACAGGGATAAAACTGGGTTTGCCAGAGTGTCTTTCTCTTGACTCAATCACAAAAGCATCCTCTCTCTTTTTGCAGTCCCTGATTTGTTCCAGTTTCTGCAGAAAATGAGCCAAAGTTCCTATAAACAGCCATCCTGTGCACCAAAATAGACAGGGATGCTAAATAAAAAATAGCATATGAAACATAAATTAGAAACTGTATCCTAATAATAACAACTTAGTGCAAATGCTCCATAGGCAATCAAAGTTGGGCATTCAGGACTTTTCAGGAATTGGTTTTGTAACCTGAATCATATATACATATACTCCAATCTTGCCTCACAGTACATCAGAATTAATTGACTATTTAGTTTTCATCACTGCATAAAATATTAAGTTACTGAACATCGTCTTCAAATAAGCAGCAGAAGGTTGTTCTGAACAACAGAGCTGAAATGAGTTATCAGGGCCACAAGACTAGGTCTAGCTGATCCAGGCAGTCCTGTTCATCCTGTCCTTTATTTCCTTCCTCTGGAGATTCCCCACAAAGTTGGACCTCTGAGTCCACATACTGACTTTAATTTGCTATGAGGATCCTTCTCTACTTCATTTTTCTTTCTTCATTTCCACCAGCCCTACATTAGGATGGTCAAAATAAATTATTTTGTTGGGCTGTCAAAATTTTATTGAGGAACACAAGTGAGAAGAGGAAAGACAGTATGTTTCAAAACCATTTGTCTTAGCTATCCCAAGCTGGAGGTCACCACCAACAAGAAAAAGCATTTATTTGATTTTCATCTTTCTTCCCACAATTTTCAGTTCCTGCCACAACACTCAAAATGCAGAAGGTTCTTCATCATTTCACACAACGATATTTTCTTAAGAAGAGAGAATTAAGCAGTCTGTAATACATCAAGTATATCTGACTGCAAACTAAACCACCTTGTTTTCAAACAAGTTTACGTTTAGGATCAGCACAGTAAACATCATTGAGTTCTCCACAAAGAGCTTAGCCATGCTGCCAGGAACGCAATGTCAAACGCTGCTAAGCTCTAAGAATCACYGCAGTATGAAACATTTTTGAAAATACCTTCCTGAAAATTTATATTCAACATCCAAGACTTTAAAAGAGAAGAAAAAGAAAGTTGTGTTCTCAGCTGCTGAGCCAACTGTATTACAATTTGAGATCTCACAGGATCCTGACTTCCTCTCATGTTGAAGCCAACACCATCAGAGGTACCTATAAGTCTAAAGCAATGTTATGGTACAAAATATATCTTTCACTAGTTACAGCTAATATCCTCTCAATCACATAATGTGATGTCTCTACAATAAATTAACAGTTGTTGTAGCAATTTTTCCTTAGCTTCCTAAGGTTATCTGACAGCCCACTCTGGAATGAACTGGTAAGGTGGACCGAAAATGGAATTTAATTTAACAAACTCCAAATTTCTCACTGCATGATAGATTCGACTAGAAACTGTAAGATTATATTAGTGTAAGGATTATTATTGATGTATTTAAAATAGCAGGACATAAACACATGGTTATCCAAGGAGCCTTTGTCAACCCAGGGTCAAATAATTACCAAAAGTGAGCATCTCTTTTGCAACAATGATCTCTAAGTCCACAAAGCACATCCCATTAATTTTTCTTGTGTCCTACAAAATCAGCTACAGAATTTCACCTAATGCAGGCCTCTGCATTTTTAGGTAGTAGATGAAATTCATTCTGTAATATTTTTGGTAATGCAACTTATAAGTCAGAAAAACAAAAGGGGAGAATACTTCTTTCACCCCTACAATCTGATCTTTAAGTCAACTTATGTATTCTTCTTTTATGTATTTATGTATGTGTGGGCCATTTTCTGGAGACCAGCTGTAAATTTTCGGATATCTAACATTTTAAAATAGTCCTGCTACATCAGTTTATATTAAACAGGTCACACAAACATTTCATGAATGGCCTAGGAAAGCGAACCATGTATTTGGGCAAGGGCTAGACTAAAATCATTACTCTAGGTCCTTTTAGCCATGGATTTTATGATTCACTGTTTAAAATATGATACCGTAATTCAGCTAGAAAGGCCTTTCACATACTTATGACAAACATTCTCCCCTCTAAGACTTGTAATCTACCTATACAAAAGCTGACTAGATGTTATATCTACTCATAATCCTTGGGGAAAAAATATCCTGCTGGACATAGACAATCAACTCCTATTGCATATTGCTATGTGAATGTGCCATCTTTCCTTAGATAGATGCAAGGTGCCAAACCAAGCAGAAAAAGAAAAGGGTTGCAAAAATTTCTTTTAAGAAAGTGGAAGATGTTGTTTTATGCAGTTCAACCAACTAATCAAATCGTTGAGAGATCTGCCACTGAATTCAATTAGAACAGAACAGTGCCTTTGGTTACATGAGTTTCTGTATACATAAATTTTATAAGCTGGTAGACTGACTCAGCAGAAACAAACAGATGATATCAGCAAAGGTAGTCTTCAAAGGTTAATGCTTAAAACGAGAATCAAAATAAGGTAGCACAAGAAAAAAAGAGCAACAGACATTTGCCCTCAGTCTCAGTTCCACCCACCTTTATGAGGAGCGGTGTCAAGTCACGTCTTTTTTCTCTTCTTACCAAATTATAGCCCTTCCAACAAGTAATTATGTAAAGGGAGAGTGAAACTGAGATTGGGTTAGTCACTTGCTTACAAGTAAACAGGCAATAGTTACTGACTTAAGACATTACTATTATTTTAATTATTATTATAAGCACACTCTTATCAGATATCCATATTCACCCACCTGTTCAGGGATTTTGTTGTAAAACTGGGATGGAAAAAATTCAGCTTGCACCATTCCCTTGGTGTCACATGGGTTATAAAGCCACGGATGAGAAAGGTTTCCAGATCTACATTGCTCAAAATACATGCTCAGCGTTCCATCAGACGTCAATTTTAAAGCTATGTTTAAGTGCTGTGTTGCTCATGAAAGCTACCTTGTCTTCACTTTTAGGTGCTTCCTAAAATATTCTCTCTTTCTATCTGAATGCGTCAGTTAATCTGGAGCATAGTTGCTTTGCTCACTGTAAGGAACCTGAAGACTCATCTACATTTAACAAAAGAATAAAGAAACGCAGAAGCTGTAAAATGTCTCAGCACACTATGAGAATTCTTCTCTTTGGTATATAGGCAGTTCCTATGCAGCATTCTCCATTCCAGCACTGCAAACCTGTGGTTGACCATCCTTTTGATTCCAATATTGCTATTCCAGTTAATAATTTCTTATCTATAATACTATGAGAAATAAAAACTCGAAGCACATCTAAATGGAATAGCAGAAAATAAAATAGTTAATGCAAATGCAAGTGATCCACCTGAGAAACAGGATTCCTTTTATGTAATACTCTTCTTCATACCTACTTAAAGCACATTTCTGGGACCTTATAAACCTTAACAATGCCAACAAAGGACAATTGATACGAACAAAAACCTGATTTTCTTTTTTATTTTTCTATTTCAAAATGAGCTAACTAGGAGAGAGAAAGAACATCAAGCTGTTTGTTGTCTTCCAAAAGCATAGATGTAAAAGAACCTCTTTTTTTATTTCAATATCATTATGAAATACTTCATACAACAGAAAGATATGTTCCTTCAGTCAGACCAAAGCTAAGACTATTAAAAATACTTCGGAAAGACAAAAGGATCTACATAATAAGCTGTTTGTACGAGTATCTTAAAACCGATTTAAAGCCTCAGTGAAAATGTTCAGAATCTTCAAAATCTAACAGTTTTTTACATGTTCACTGAGGTAAGAGATAAATGCCTTGTATATTGGGAACGGATACAAGCATGATGTGATGGGGGCAGATGAAGATTGAAGAACTGGATGAACTACGTATTCTTTGAGACCAGAGAACTGAGAGGAGAAAGACCTAAGTATATCATTCTTCCACTAAGTGTGTATTTATCAATGGCTGGAATTACTAAAAAAATAAGAATTTTTTTCCTAATGTAATGGGAAGTTATTCAATTGGTCTTTCTGCATGTTCTAAAAACATATAGCAGACCATGAAGAATACATTATTTCAGATCTATTCCAATATATTTTCACTAAACAGAGCAGACAACTGTCTTAAGCATCCTCTGAATAATACATGAAAAACTATGAGTCATCAAGATGTCGATCAAGTGTTAATATTTGCACTGAGACCTTTATAACAACAGATATCTATGTGAAGAAAAACATGTTTATCCACCCTCTGAGTAGGTTTGCAAGTGAAGAAAAGTGCAATTATTCTGCCCCTTCCAGAACTACTTCTGAAGCTGGATTCTTCTGGGATTCTTCTAGGCATCTCTGTAGCAAGACGCCTTTAAAATGCCCCTCTACGTCAAAACAGACTCCTGCCAAATCACAGGAGAAATTTACTTTCTCCCAGAAAAACTTCAGTTTTCTTAAGACAGACAGATCTTGTAATGTGCCCAACAAATTTGGGCTCTGTGAGACTAATCACAGAAGTGAACTCCAGAGCTTGGCCCTTCTTCCCCCTCCCCAACTCAGAATCCTTTCAACAGCCTCAGGCTCATACCCGAGAGCTGTTTATCAAAGGCATCCTGGGTGATCTCCACTGTCAAGATGTACAGTAAGTGAGATGATAATTCTTTAAGATAAATTGTGTTTAAGCATTAAACATCTTGGAAAAACAAACAGACAAACAAAAGCCCATCAGTGAAAAGTACAAAGCAAAGCGTGTCATCTGTACAACATCAGAAACTTCATTAGCAGGCAGGGATATTTTGGGCTACCCAAAGTCCAGATTTGCTATTCAAAATTTGAATAAATTTTTGCTCAAAGGTCTTGATGATTTGTTGTTAAGTGCAGAATAACCGGGATGAAAAATGTAAGTACTTATTTTAATCATTCCAGAATTTAAGTTCTGTAGACTCTGATCCCAAGGGAAGGAGGACATGGACACGCGAGGCAAAAGCTACTTCCATATAAAAAGGTTTTACAGCTGAACACTAATGGAAAAAAATAATCTCCTACCTATGACATCATTGTTTCACCATTAGCAACCCCGGATCAATGAAGAACATGCCAAAATTTCAGGAAAAAAAAAAAAGATGAGGCTTTATTCCCCTGCCATAGAGGAAGGATTTTTTTGCCTTCCAAAATATGGAATTTTTAAGTGGGACATGAATTCACAGATCAAAGTGCAAAAATCACCAAGCTGTCATAGACACATGCATGCAGAAGACTACTAAAAATATACAAGCTTGCTTGAATATTAGCATGCTTCCATCCAGCAGCATGTTCACACAAGTGAAAATGACATAGCCCTTAATTCTTCACATTATTTCCAGCTATTCTAGAGAGCCCTGTCCAGTGCACAGTGCAGCACAGCACAGTGTGTTAGGAAACATTGAGTGCAATCGAGTCCTAACTGCAATTTAAAATCTGTTGCAAAGCTTCTCCTTACTTTATCGAAAGTTCTGTCACAACCATGCTCGAATATTATATATTTATCTGCAACATCTGAAATCTCAAAAGATTTTCCCAGTGTAAATGAAACAGCATTTAAAAATGAATCGTGGACTTTTGCTTTGTTTTAACTCCAGTTAAAGGTTATAAAATATGCATTAGAATGGGCTGGCACAGATTAAGAGAACACAAAGCATTTATAATTTTCTGTTTACCACTTTTCCCAAGAAGTCTAATTTATTTGCCCTAGGGAATTATACTTTCCATAATATTTAACATTCTAAATATGATGCGATTTCTATAAGTAGGTCATACAAAACTTGTAGAGGAGTCTCAGAAGGTGGAGAGGAAGGTTAAGCAAGTCTATTGTTTGTTCTGTTTACCACACATGGTAAACTGACAATACTTAAACACTTTTTTTTTTTAACTTTTTTTTTTTAGTATGAGTCTTTTCTTCTTGGACCAAGGAATTTTCTCCGTCACAGAGTAATAGAGCTTGAAAACTCCAGCATCAGCAGGGAAGGCAGGCACTCCTTAGCCAGCCACTGTGTGAGAGAGAAAATGCAATTAAGGCTCCCACCAGGGACAGAGAACTAAACAAAACCTGCGTCTTCACACAAGAGCCTTTTTCTTCAATGTGAAGTACAAGGCCTCAAATCTTGTTGGTGAGATGCTAGCATTTAGGACAACACACTTTCAGATTTTCTCACAGCGGATCAAAGTAAATAATGCAAGGGCAGCAAACAAAAGGGAAAACTCCAGCGCGCTTACATTAAAAAGAGATTACAGGGGGCTTACAAGTGATTGAAGGAATAGATGACATTTTCAGAAACATAAAACTAAGATCTTTAAGTACAGCTAGCACAGCGATGTGAGTCTAGCTCGCTGACGTTTTAGCAGGAGAGACATGCAAGCAAGTTATGTGTTCAAATACACAACGTGAAAAAATATGATAATTGCTATCTCACGTATTTAATGTGAATGCAACTATTCCTGATCTCACTGAAGTCAGGGGAAGCTTAACTACTGATCTCAAGAAAAAGCAGCATTTTCTGGCCTACTTTCAGTCCACACCTTTAATTTTTCTTCACCCCTGTCCTCATTTAAATAAACGCACGTTGACGGCATGGGTAATTAGGAGGGTTTCAAGACGTGCATGAAACAACCATACAATTTTCAGTGCATTTGCTCCCTGTGCAGGCCGGCATGATCCTCTGTTAATTCCATCTTCCATTTCCTTTGAGGACAGCAATCACAGTAGTAGCCCTTCTTTACATCAGGTCAATGGTTAACAATTCTTCCGTATCTCAAAATTAACACGTATTACCCATTCTCAAACCTTTGAGGCTTTCCTAGTCTTGATACAGAACTCAGGAAAGCGATGACAAGTACGTAGCATTGCTTGGCAGTTTTTAAGCTGCTCTTTGTGACCAACGTCACCAGTCTTATTCATTTTGCTGGGACCCGTATGTATTAAACAATGATTGAATATGACCCGGACAAAGAAAACTTGCATGTTGAGAAAAGAAAGGAAAATGAAGCTTCAGTGAAAGTATTGAAGTGAATCAAATGCACTTCAAGTAACGTAAAAAGGGCTTTGGAAAAAGAAAAGGTGTTGTTCTGGTGAGAAATCTTGAAGATGCTTGTTCGCCATAACACAGACAGCACTTCTTTACTCAATTCTGACTCCATTAAAAACTTGAAGCTGTGGATAAACGCACTCAGTGAGAGTTGTGTGCCTGACGTAATATTCATTATATCTATTTTCAGAAACTTTTATTTTCCCCATTAAGTTATCTATCTGCCTGCACTCCCTTTCAACTCAATGGACAGGCACCCCCAGATGATGATTTATCTCTACCCAGCCAGCCAGCTTCCACTAGACGCTTAGGGCAGAATCCATGAGAATCCAAAGCATTTGGTCCAAGTTAGTCATCTAAGCTCCCTCTGCAGTCAACAAACAGAGAGAAGGAGAGGGAGAAGACAGAGACAAGCACCCCCAGAGAGCAATCCATCACAACTGCCTTACAACACCCTCTGAGAGTGTCTCCATTAAAGACAGAGTCCATGACCTCAGAGAACCCAGATGACTCGCTGAGGCTAGATGACTAATTTCTAGATGACCAAAGTTAGTGAGACGAATCCTACTATCAGACTATTCTGGGGGATAATGAGCAGAGTAACTCTCACAAGAACTGTACTGTCAAGGGCTCTATCCATATCTGTTGCCTATTCTGCAGAAACTGGAAGATAACATTGTTTTGGACATTAAAATCAGATTCCAACCAGATGTTTTCCAATGTCATTGGAAAGTAATCCATCGAATCAAACGATTCTTTCCTCTTCCCAGTCTCATCCTCAAAATGCCCCATTTTTTTCAGCTAGAGTCCTGGTACGGCAGAATATGCCAAATTCCAATCTTTTTTGTTTCCTACCAACCTCCCTCTTTTCTACTATTTGTAATAATTTGACTTTTTATCAAGTAAAGAGTACATTGCGTTTAAAAAAAAAAAAAACTGGTAATACCAAAAGAGGAGGAAAAAAAAAGTGCCAGGCAATATTGTGTTCTATATCATATCTCTCTTGTTATCGAAGTAATAATAATAATGCTATCTTATAATGATGATAAAGCAAATACTGCAGTTGTTACTTTGGAAAAAATATTTAAGTAAATGGATGTTTTATCTGTAAAAAGAATTGCAACATCTGTAGGACTTCATTTGGCTTAATGTGAAAGCCTTTTAAGACAGACAATACTTCAGGACTGACCTTTTAATATACAGCTTATTTGCCTTCTATTTACATGAGCATACACACAACTGAAACAAACCAGTTATGACCTAAATCATGGCAAATCAGCTATCATTATGAAAGAAAACTGAACTACATAAAAACCAAATTAAAGCCTGTCTTATATTCATACATACAAACTGCATATCTTCTGCAACTTTCTCCCAGAAAAACAGCAGCAACATGCCCTGAATGAAAAAGTTGTCCAGTAACCATTACAGAGAAAAAGTATGCTTATTCTTAGCATACGATAGTGTCCACTCCATCTCCTCTGATGAGCTGTTGCTGCTACTGAGCACTATTTCAAAAAACACTCAAATATTGATTTTAAACAATTCACTTCAGTTAGGTAAAAACCTACTAAGTAAAGTTAATTTTCAAGGAATTAGACTGGTGCTGGAAAACGCAAGTAAATCACACTAATTTCCATTTAACGGCACTAATGAAACAAGATAAATATTGCATACGACTTATTGTAACTTTGTTTTGAAAATCAAACAGTTCAGAAAATAATCAGTAGGCATTCAATCAAGGAGTATTTTATCATGTGTAAATACAGTGAATTAAATTCAATCCCTAACACTTTATGCATTCATTGACTTTTATGACCTATGTATATTTTTATTCTGTTTCAAGAAGTCTGGATCTAATTTAGAAAGAAACTGAAAAACAAACTATGAAAACTAGCAAATATAAAAAGCCTATTACTCAACTACAGAGGATACTGTCGGGCTTCATTATTTAGATGAGCATGAGCATTATAAGTTATCCTATTGTCTGTTCTTTTTAAAATTAGAAATACATAAATTAAAATTCTCATTGAGATTAATTTCAGGAACTAAAATAGAATTTAAAATGTAGACTTACAGTGATGTCTGGAACTGCTGCATGTGGTGATACTTGATACATACATTTGTATCACAAAGCAACTGAGATTTAGGATATGTTGTAAATGAGAGGAATAAAAAAAATATTAATAATGATAAGATTTGAATTAATTTTCCATAGCTAGGAGAATGCACTGTAATACAGCAAAGTTTTTTGTTCGTTAAAAAACAGACATTAGAATATATTATTAAATGACACTTTAACCCATTATTTGAGTTCTCCTTGACATACACTCGTGCATGTATATGTGAGTGATTGCTTATGCAATAAGCCTGGGAAAAATGTAAATTGTATTTCCTCATAGCAAATTGCAACTGAATTAGACTACTGGGCAGACATAAACAATGCAATCAAATTCCCTGGCTTTTTATTGAGCTTCTATTTGACTTAGTATACATTTGAAAACAAAAAAATTGTGTTTCTCAGGGTCTGTGACATTGCAGGCCATGAGAGATTCAATGTCAGTGCCGGCATACAAATTTATTAGTCTATAAAATTTGACATTCTCTTATTTATTCACAGAAAGGACAAATAAGATATTTTTTCATACTTACCAGAAATATCTGGGAGTGTTTATATGCTGCTCCATCTGGAGGATGCAAATAGTCGAGGCTGCTTTACAATTCAGCAGGCAAAGGCCTGCTGAAGGATAACAAATGACTTCATGGTGAAACAGCTATTGAAATTCTTTCAGTACGTGATATTAAAAACAACTGAACAAACAGAGATAAGGGACAAATAGGATTTGAAACAGACCTTCTTTTTTTTTTTTTTAAAAAACCAGTGTAAAAGAAAAACAAACGGAGCTCCTAGTTGAGGCTATACCTTTTAGTCATTTCTGAAGGTAGTTTTATTTCATACTTAAGACCTCTCTCAGAATGATAGGTGCTGACCAAGTTTAGTGTCCCAGATATGAAAATGGTAACAGGACACTCTCTCTGGAATCCTGAAGATGGGATAGGAAGGAAGGATAACTTCATCATTCTATAGAAAATTCTTGCTTAAGACATTTTTTCCAAAGGGAAAAAAAAAAATTTACTTGCTCCCTATGGGTATGAAAGATTCAGCAAAGAAAATGTAGTAAACATTTATAAGCAATGAAAATTTAACTTAAGTTTAAAAGCCAAAGTTGTCTCAATAGGAAGTTTGGTTGAATGACCGATACAGCAAAATAATTGATGAAGTGTGAAGATGAAGCGCAATCATGTACTTCAAAGGTGGAAAAGAAGGAAGCAAGGAAGAATACATTTTTAGAAATTATGCTGTGATCTGATTACTTGGAATTTCCATTTTTCATGGCATCATATTGTTATCCCCATTATACTACAAACTGGTAAAAAAACCAACAACAAAACCCCCCAGAAACATGTAATCGTAAATTATTTATGTCAGAAAAGACTTCTAGATGTCCTCTGGTCCAACCCCTACTGACAGCAGTGCTAGCTTACATTGGGCCAACTTAGAACAAACAGTAGCTGACATAGGTACGCAGATGCCTAAGAGCAGAAAATTCACCACAGCTTTTGGCCTATCGGTGTATCAAATGTAGATAGTCTATGAAACGCAACCACACCGAGCCCAGTAAATTCCCAGAGCCTCCAAGAAACATCAGTAAGTCAGGGCGCAGTCAGTTGTGTACCACCATGCAGGGGAGAAATTCCCTCCAGAACCCTAATCATCGTAATTTTATACCCTGAAGCATGGGATTGGATCATCTGTATTTTAACACCCATGACTATAAATGTTACTGTAGTCACACAATTACTCAGAACTTTTAAAAATTCTTCTCTAGTATTTGACTTGGCAACCTCCTGCATCAGGGAACATGCGGCTTGAGGGAAGACAATGGACCAAATCACAGCCCTTTCTCCTGTAAGGAGTTGCCATCTCAGTGATGCTACATACACGTCCACCCCCCCAAAAAAAATCTTCACGCTCTGATCCTACATAAATAAAACATATTCTGTTTACATACTTCTGTACTTCTCAAGTACTACAACCTCTCTTTTCTCTTTTAGGGCAAAAGGGAAAAACTCACAATCAAACCAATCTCAAGACAAATGTTCATTTGTCAATTTAAGTCTGCTTCACAAAAACAAGTGCAACCACATATGTTACAGTTAGAATTTCTACTGTTCCTTACCAAAGTTTTTTTAAAAGCCTGCTCTACCTGGCACGTGTTCACAAAATCATCTCTGATTGGGTTAGCGTTTCTCAAGAATATATCTACACCATAGTGCAAGATAACGATTTTTACTTCAACTTTGCACCAAAATAGGAGCATGTTCAAGCAATCTCAATGAGATGCAAGAATTCACACTGACAAAGGAACAGCGGTTCCCCACATAAAACTCGGATCATTTTGTCACCTTCATACCAATGCAATTGCATTCACACCACACAACAGAACAGAAGCTTTGCAAAATTATCCTGAAGTAACAAAACTGTCTGGGCTAGACAAGCCTTGGTCACCGCTATACTTCTTCTCCTCCAGACACAGAAACAAACTCTAACAGTACAAACAATACAACTGCATTCCACTCAGTGGGTTGCACGGTTCTTCTTGCTTTAATACATTTCAAGCAGGAAAACTGATGTACGGAAAAGTTTGGTGTTCTGCCAGAACTGTGGTGAAATATAAGACCCAATTTTTTAGTGTTTCTTTTCCTTAAAACTTCCTTTCCTATAAAAAAGGGAGAGGGACAGACATCATAATTTGTAAAAAAATCCTATCAACAGCTTCTGGCTCAGTATAAACAAATGAAATACCAGAACTTACGATCTTCAGCAAAATACAGAGAACAAGTCCATTAGCTTACTCTCCTAGGTTCAAAATGAAATAGAAAAGGAAAAAAAAAATTAGACTTGCACCATCTCCATATTTTCTTAACTTGATAAGATGTAAAATATTGTTCAGATTTAAATCCATTTCTGTAAAGTAGCATTTGGCATTTCAATCAGAAATCCATCAGATGTTCCAGTTTAACAATCATAAGGTTGCTACAATTCCCTCAAGAAAAGACACTTCATGTTCCCCAGAGCGCAGGTATTCTAAGAAGTGTCTTGCTTAGTAAGGGGACATTCACGAAATGTTACAATTTCAACCTAATTACAAAAAAATCTTATTAATTAGATAATCATCTGAAAGGATATTAGATTTTTTAGATGGAGGGCAAAACAGCAGCACAATAAGGCCCCATCTTTTCCTGCCATTTTATGTAACTGCTCTTTCGAACATCAGTTTACTTCTTAAATCATTGAGAGTTTAACAGGGTAATCACAATGAAATAAGAAAGTTATCTGTTGAAACAACTCCCAATGGCAAAGCAATCCTCCCTAATTATTTTATGTGTTTGTACATATATATATAAAATATTCATAGACATATAATTTTATGCATGCATGTATATCTGCATGCTTAAGTTCATGAAAATGTCATTTTGCAACTTCTCTGGGAAACGTCTGTAATCTTTAAAAGTAGTCTTTCTTTTCAGAATAAAAGAAAGATTTAACATACCACAGACTTTTTTTTCCAGCCAAGTGATACACTTTTATCAAAACTACTTACCGAGCCCTATTTTACTTCACTCAACCCAGGGCCTCTTCATTTATTCTAAGTGCTTCTGTTCCAAATCTCTAAAGTATAAGAGAAAAAGTATTGAACCCTTCCTTTTTGCCATCTGCTTCCAGTAACTCTAATCAATGGACAGAATATTCTACACTTTCAAGCTTCAGTCCATAAAAATGTGTTTAAATGTTATTATATTAGAATAGCATCCACCTGTGAACTAGTTGGSACGCTCCTTGTCGTACTGCCCCAGTGCAACAGGGTGGTATGTTTATTATTCCTATTGCTAGAACTTCGTAGATTCTAATTGTATTTCCCAAATAGAGCAACTAATTAAAAAGTTCAAAAGCTAACTTACCTCATTCGGGGAACTTACATATTCCCTTTGACAAACCAGACTGTAAACTTATCTTCCCATTTATTTACCTTCTGTAAGTTAGCATAAAGTTTATCATCTTCCCTTTTCTACTTAAGAAAGGTGTCTGAACTTCCTCAGTGCTTAAAGGGTCAAAATTTATCATTTCAGTTCATCTAATAAGTAATGTTTTTGCCGAACAAAACCAATTCCCAATAAATTCTCACTGTATTTGTGTGCTCTGATTTGATTTAGAGGCCTGTGGGGAGACACCATTTGGTAGCACAGGAACACAGAGGGGTAGGTGGTGCTGAGGAGAAGTAGAGCTCATGTGCCAGAAGTGTTATTGTGTCAGGTTGATTTATTGAGTGAGCTTCACTTCACCGAATGTTCCGAGATATTTATTTCCCTAAAGGCTCTGCAAAGATATGAACAGACCTGCATCCACAGATGTCATCATTGCTCATTTTACCGAGTCATGAAATTTTCTCAACTGCAATTTGTCCATCTAAAATTGCTGCAACAGAACAATGTCAATAGTAGCTTCCTACTCATACTACCTCCCTCTACTACACGCTCTTGCTACATCCACCTCCTAACTTCAGAGGATTTAAAGACACAGAGCTTCTTCCATCTACATGGCAAGCAGTTCCTCAAGCACTTCCTTTTCTTAAGCCACTAGGTAATAGAAATWAAAAAAATGCAAATAAAGGGAGTAATCAGATGCCACAAGTAAGAAACTAGTGGTGCATATGACTGAAGAGATGAAATGAAGGAATACCAACAAGTGACAAGAAAAATGTCCTACTTGAACAAGTTAGAGCTAGAATCCCATTACCCGGAATTAAGAATAGTCAACTCCTGTCATTTTCCTTGGACCTTTTGTTTTGCACTTTGTTTTCCGACAGTAGCTGCTGCAAGAAGTGAGCAACCATCGTTCTCACTCTACTCGTAATAGCAAAGAAGAAACACATTAAATCTGGTCCTGATTTGATTTTACAGCCGCGTGGAGAGGAAGAAATAGGCACGCAAATATAATTATGCTCCCACGTGTTCAAAAAACTTTACCTTTCCTAGAAATAATAAAGAACTTAAGGCGTTTCAAAAGCTGGACGTGATATAAAAAGCAAACATCACGGGCAGTGAAAACAAAATAGTTTGGTAATCTATTATGATAATTAAGGTTTATAAAAATGAAGATTTTCTTAAATATATGCAAAAAAAAAATTGTCTTTAACACATGAGTTTTAACTTGTAAGTGTTCCTTTAAGGTTTCAGAAGGATAATGTCCTTTCACACAAAGATAAAGTTTCAGGTGCTAGTTGGATTTAAATAATACAATATATAAACAGGATATTACAAATAACATAAGTTCTTTTACAAACTTTATCCAAAATGCCTTTGCTGTGCTACAGAAGAAGATCTATTTAAATACACATGTAAAAGTGAGTGCTTGTGGCCTATGTCAGAATACACTGGTTTATTTAAATATGTTAATATTTCTCATTATGCCATTAACAATAACCTTCATCCATTTGTGAAAAACATTTTGCCAAGCATGCACATAAAAAATTAGCAAGTGAAGCAAAATCACCTTAATTTGCTTTGGACCAGCAAATAACCAACTAATTTGCAGAAATCCCTGCCAAGCACTCATATTAAATGCTTCATGCTTATTTTATGACCTCTGCTGCTCCTCTCCTTCCCAGGCCCTGAATCATATGATCATTAACATATTGCAAGGTCTGAAACTTTATTTTTTACATTCTTTAATTAATGCCTGTTTATAGAAGGCCATAGGACTTCAGATCCAGTTAATGAAACTTCGCTCCCCCAGGCCCCTGGAGCCCAATAGAGAGCTTTCTCCTCTGTTGTTTTAGTAGCTTTTTTCCAACTGTTTGTTTATACACACTTAATTGATCTCTTTAGTCCCAGAAGCATTCCAGAGACACAACCTGTTCTGAGGCAAGTTAAAGTTTTTTTCCCCTTCTTTATAAAAGCCCTGATTGCCCAAGGTTATCAGTTTTAATTTGAAAGTTGAAGATTCAGCTTTATTTACACTGTCTAAAAGACAAAATTGATATGGGCCCTGAAGTGTTCATTTTTACATTCATACGCAGCAGAGTGGATTGCAAACACATACTGTATATAATTATTTTGATGTAGAACTAAGTAATTACTAAACACTGCTATGTCTTGTTTTATTGCATTTAAGAAACTCAGTCTTCATAACAAGTTGAAAATAAGAACAAATCAGCCTGCCAATGCATGAAATTTTCATGGCTCTTCAATTTACATTTTACATATTCCCTATGACAAGAATTTCTATTATGCTATTCTCTTTTTTCTGCTATAATTAAATTAAAAAAGTAATTGGCTGGTGCTGCACACTGCTGCAATGTCTTAATCACATAGACAAACAGTTTTACAATAGCTTACACCATTTGCCACATGGGGCAATGACATTATTGTACCAGGCTATAAACCAGGAGACAGATATCACATACCAGCTATCAACTACTGTGTTGAATCTCCTGGTGCCTGCTTGTGAAAACAGAAGAGAGAGGTACATTTAGTATGTTGATTGGCAACTCTACGTCTGAAATCTTAATTAACTACAAGTGACCAAGACTAACAACACAATAAAAGCAAATGTTTGTGGTTAAAATGAGTGACGTTAGAAATATCTACTTTGGTTTCAAGATGTAAAAATCCTTGGGCAGAGAAAATAACACAATATGCCACTGCTTAAAAAAAAAGGAACTAAAAATACTGTCAAGGTTGGTTTTTTTAAGTGAAAAAACCCACAACTAGCAGCCATCAAGTAACTTTAATTCTGTATAATCAATCTTTTTCAATAGACGGATAAGAAAAAAATGCCAGCATACAAGACACAGTTACTCTTAATTATAATTTCCTAATCACCTAAACTGATTTAGACAATGCTTCCTTTGCGTTCCTGTTTAGAAAAAAAGTACCATGAGAAAATAAAAGACTTCCAAAACTACCTTTATATCAGGAGTATTTTTAATAGAACCAGGCTTCTAACAATCACTACAGTATTCATCTTGAAAAGAAAAGAAATGCATTTAAGAACCTATCAAGTCATTTGACTCTAAACTTTTAAGGCAATTTAGACAGAATTTCAATGTAAATTTGAAAGCTGTTAAACTGAGGACTTCTCTAAAACAGAAACTAGTCCTCTAAGTTCCTATGCCTTATTATTTTACTTTTCCCAGTTTCTTGAATACACATCTGTTATAAAGTCAACTGGGATCATGAACTGGACATCTCACTGTCTAAAGACCTTAACCAAACCGGCATGCTAGGAGAGCACCTAACACACACTAAACGGCTTAAATGCCTTGCAAGAGTCACCATGATTGGCTTCCCCCCACTCCTCCCCACCCCAAAGCCACCTTTTGTGGAATGCTTCAGAGATCTAGGAATTTGTCTAGACAATGAGATGGAAAGGTTCAGGTCCTTCACCTGAGAAAGTTCAAACCCACATCAACTCACCTCTCAGGAATACACATTGGACAACTGGCCAGGTGATCAGTATCACAAATGGCTCTTATTCAAACTGAGCCACCCATGTCACACAAAATTATTTAACATTTTATCATCACAAATAATCTGTGACTTAGGAATTAGGGCACTCACTAGTAGCCTACAGCCCTACTCCTAAATTCTTTTTTAGGGTAAAACAAACACCTTCGCCTATTACATATGGAAATTATGTTCTGGGTGTTGCTCCAGAAGTTAAGCACATTTTTGTTGACAAGCCCCTTACTAAAGTTAAATCTAGGTGTATGTAAGTATTTGTGGATGTAATACATGCACATCAACACAGTTACATTTCTTTAGCTGGATTTTCTTCCACTTTGAGGGGGAAAAAGGATTTTGTACTGTTTCTCGGTAAACTAAGTTGTTAGAAGAAAACTTACTGTAGATATTCATTCTAAAACCCAGCCACTAAACTGCTAACACCAAATCTCAGCTACCTGATGTGTAGAGACAGGAGACCAAATCAGAGCAGCAAGTGGATTCTAAATGTGTGGAATGGGAGGGGTCTAACAGTGTGTCTCAAAAACCTGGTAATATTGGTCCTTAGCATAGAGTGGACTCCAACACCAATAGTAACAGTTCCATGGTTCCTTTCAAAAACTCAAGCTGATAAATTAAACCCATCTTGTGTTAAGAACAATTAAGCCACCACAGGCAGGTATTTAGTCCTCCTACTTAAAATCCCAGAGAATCTAATGCAGCTGACCTAAGAGAAGAAATGTGATGGGAGGACTCCAGGGAATTAGCCAAAAATCTTATAGCTGTAAGTGTAAACTCACTGAGCTGGAAACTCATGTATATACTTCCTACCTATAAATCTCTCTTATCATAACTGATTAAGCAGAATAGGCATGATCCTGTTCCCACTGATGACAATGGCAAAACTCCAATTGACTCCTTCATTCCTGAATTTGGCAAAAGAATTCGTCAGCTCCCAATTACTGTACAGCACAAAGGACTTGGATGTATCCTAAGGTTTTTCTTACCTCAGCCAGAAGATATTTTCTCACTTTTACCTACTTGGATTTTTATTGCTAAGCAGAACACAATGGACTGAAGTCATACAGAGAGTGAGGAAATCCTAGGAAACTTAGTGTGTAAAGAAACCATCTCTGTTAAGGTTTCTTAGTACCTCTTATGCTGCGAGTCTCAAAGTCCGTTTCTATTATTTTGTATCACCTTCACTGTTTTCTTCAAGAGAGCAACAGCCTATCTCTATACCACCTAACAATACAGTCCCAGTACCTGACTAGTGCTTTCAAGTGCTACTGTAGTACAAAATAGTAATGAGAAAAAAAAAACTCATGATATTCCATCACTACACTTGCTAAACACTCTGCACCAGGAAAGGTACAGTAAACTGTCTTGAAGACTTCAGTACAGGTCAAAGCCAGATAAGGACATTGATTCCTTAGAG
>JAYKAV010003209.1:290174-345174 GCA_035582835.1 Phoebastria nigripes | reverse complement strand
CATACTTTTTAACCTTACTAGTATACTTTGGGCCAGGCAATGTGGCCCATTAGATTATCCCATTTATTCAGTTCACTGAACTTTCAGGTTTGGTTGGGTTTTTTTTTTTTTTTTTTTTTTTTAAATTGCAACAAAACAGTTAATATACGGTCAGCTAAAGCAACATATACTGTTTGCCTTGCTAGTTTCTGATTATCCGCTGGAAAACTCCTCCAAACACTGAATTCATTATGATTAAGAAGTAAAAAAACCCACACAGTAACTGCACAAAATGATGATACTATGTTTTGTGAGCATTTTCTACTTCTATGGAGGAAAAGGTGATGATGATTTTTATATTAGTACAAGCCACACAGATGTCCATTGCAGGAGGAAAGCATGTTTATACCACAAAAGAAGAAGGCCCTAATAACTCATAGATGCCACAGGCATTTGTGAATAATGAGAGCTAAGATTAACACAGAAACATTACAAATATTATTGTGAATAGAATACAATACATAATTAACTCCTCACATTTTAATGAA
The DNA here is from genome assembly GCA_035582835.1 of Phoebastria nigripes. NCBI lineage: Eukaryota > Metazoa > Chordata > Aves > Procellariiformes > Diomedeidae > Phoebastria > Phoebastria nigripes. Next base: position 344,647 of record JAYKAV010003209.1, on the reverse strand, counting down.
AAATAGCAGAATTTGTTATTTCAAAGGTTACTTATTGTTGAATTTGCAGATAATGGTAAGCATAAGAGGGAACTGCCTAACTGAACATATATTTACAGAACTAAGATAAGAATACCAAACAAAACAGCAGTAAATTTGATTTGCATAAAATATACACGGTGAAACTTTTGACTGCAATTTATATTGCTTTATCTTTTGGAAAAATATATAAAAAGATTTTTTGAAAAGCCAGTATCTTTAGACCAAAATCTGTTTAACATTATTATACATGTTACACTTTCATGTGTGTATTATATAAAACAGCTGAAAAATATAAACTTTGATAGCTGGATCTACACAGAAGTGTGTAAAACAATAACCTTAGGGACACATTTTTCAAGAACAGTACACAGGATTTAGCCACACATTTACCATTAAAATTAATGGGAGTTATTTAGCTATAAATCCTGAAGAAAAGACTTTGAAAATGTACCCCTTAAAGTCAACACCATCAACATAATGTGCGAGGGTGGAGGAAAATTGAATTTTGAACAATGAAGAACTTGAATATAAACCATGTGTAGTATTTTCACTGAATGATATTTTGGTATCCTGTAAAGCAACTTTATTGCCTAACTGCCATATTAAAAAACCCACACCTAATATTTTCAGAAATGCAATAAATAAGAACAGATGATTACTTCCATTTATCAGAGATTAAAGTCACAACAATAATGAAAAATAATTCCTTGCTAAGTATCTGAAATGCTTTATCCAAGGAACATTTTTAAATCTCCTGAACGTGCTTCTAAAAATTTAGGGGTGTTAGTACTGAGTTTTTTTCAATACAGAAATCCTACATATGAACATACCTACTGTATGCTGATTCCTGATTTAATACACTTGCATTTTTCATGTTTTCCCCTACTTTTCCTATTAAAGATCCTTTATTTCTTCTGATAGCCTCAAGCAGAGTCCCCTTCCAGTCTCCTAAGCAAACATTAACACTTACACTAGCCTAACACTTGTAAAGCAGCTTTCCTTTTAGTGAAAGAAAGAAGGCACCAGTTCATCATTGAACTAATCCCACAGAGGGACTTGATCTATTTGTACTCCCCTTCCAACCCTGCTCTCCCAAACACCCTCTTCCTTCTCCCATGCTTTGGCTAGAGAAGGAAGCAAACCAAAGCATATTCTATTACAAGCTGTTTTTCAGCAATAAAAGTAAGCTGGAAGGTTGGGTTTAGTTTAAGACTATGCCAAAAGTTGGCCCATCATTTCGGATTACATTTTGTGAAACAAAGACTGAAGTCAAGGACAACGTCCACCTTCATGAAGAAAAGGTTCAAATCCTGCTTCTACTTTCACCAAGAAATAAATTTAATCCCATGCCTATTCACTCCTCAGTTTACTTCTGGAACTGAGAGGCAGTCTCGGTGTCAGGACGACTACTAAATGTTACGCCAAAATTACCAACTCATTTCCCATGGGCCACTGAATACCTGTAACAGAGAAGAGACACCCAACTCTGCAAGACCAGAGCTGCCTCATCCTGGTAGGATTTTCACACCTTCATGCGATGCTTATTGCTTAAAAACAATATTAATGAGAGAAATGATGTGCCAAATCGTCATTCTGAGCTAAATTCGGGATGATTACAACTTCCTAAAAATAGCAAGTTCCTATCTGGAACACAACATGGAAAGCAACGTTGTCAGTTGCTGCAGTAGGATACATTTAAACGTTAAGATAAGAGTAACCTAGATGAATGAGAAGTGAACTCTATACGCATTCACCTTGTTTTCCACACTCGTGTCACCTTCTCGGATCCAAGCAGAATAAAATTTGTGTGTATTTAGAATCAAACATACGATGTTAGCAAATACTCCTAACATAAAACATAAGGTTTCACTAATTTATGAAACCAAAGGAATTTTTTTACTCTAAAAATCTAAATCCCGTTTTTTCAGGTCACACTTTGAATTCTTCAAATCATCTACTGTTTGTTTTATACATTATTACCTTCTTGATTTGTAGTAATCACCTAAAATTTTGAATACGATTTAATTTTTATAACATGAAACGCAGTCATGCATATTGCAGACATATGCATCAACACATCTGTGTTCAGTCCTTTGATTGCTAGAGTACTAGCATTTTTTTAAGAATAAAAGAACTGATGCCTTAAAATCATATACTGTTCAGACAAAAATAATTTAATATTCTATTTTAAGTATACACAACAGTACACTGTACTGTTAAAAGTATATACTTTTGAGGATATCTGCAACATCTGGGGTTTTTTTTAAATGTAAATTCTTGAGGGCTTGGAGGTTCTTAATTAACCTTTTTATTACTATTATTGCAGCTGTGACCATGAAGTATATATACTCGGTAGAAGACTTGAAATGGGAATGTGAAGAAGTTGTCTGCAAACTGTAAAAAAGGTTTACATATAGTTTAGGAGTCACAGCATGCTTATCATGTTGATCAATATTATCTCATTTGCATATACTCCATATGGCAGCATTCAGCTGTTGTCTTTTGCTTATACTTAGACCAAGGATTCCTTGGGGCAGGGACTGAATGTCTGAACTCAGTAGCGCAACGGTCCACAGTGAGGACTTCTAGAAACAACAGTGATGTGAATAGCAGAGAAATCCAGGAAAATCAAAATAGGAGCTTTTTCCAGCTAGTAAACAGTTTGATACTTCTTTGGAAAAAAAAAAACAAANAAAAAAAAAAAAAAAAAACAAAAAACCTAGAATCTAAAATTCATATTATAAACAAAACAACTTTCTGATTACTGATAAAATTGTCACAAGTTGGACTAATACTCTTAGAAGAGCTTCTGAAATCAAGATTGGACAAGTTTCTAAAAGATACATTCATGCAGATATAAACTAAGGGACATCCAATAGTCTGTGTTATCGTAAGGAGATAACAGTACATGAAATTACATATATTATTTTAATGTAATTTTACAAATTTACCAATTTGAGGAGGTACTTTATATTTTGCACACCTGCAGTTAATATACAGTTAACAAAATTTAAAACCAAAGTTAACAATGTACTCATTCCTTTTTCTTCTAATGAGAAGACATCATGTACGCATCATTTACAAAACTCTGCAGTATGAACTCTGCCTTATCTACCTCAAGATTCCTTGACCATTTGTACGTATTTGGCTTTTAGACTTCTAATAAAATGAATGCTATTGACATAACTTTACACAATGGAAAATTTATTAACTAAACTCTTCAAGGTCTTTTTAGTCATGGTTTTCAAGAAAACTGACTCCTTGGAGGAGATTGACAGGAAAACTCTTTGTAGCATCTTAGCATGTTCTCTGCAATACAGTAGAAAAAAATCATTAGCTATTCAAAGTAAAACTTTCAGCAAATGTGCCTAAGACATATTGACCTTCTTATAGTCAGGAAATGCATCTTGCATCTTTATGTGCTTTTAAATATAATTTGTCTAAACTGTCTAAAGTAAATCAAAAAACTATCACTCAATCTTCTCAGTAGAAAGGGTAAATTTTAATTGCAGAACTTAAAACCTCACAATTAAAAGCTGTGTTGCTACTTAAAGCTAGCACAAACACAAGAATGGGAGTTCATGCATACAAATCAGCTTTTCTACCACATCCAGAAGGATTCCGCAGAATAGCCTGATGAATACAGTCTGTACCTTCTAAATTTAGTTAGAAGCAAAAAGAAGTGGAATATTAGCCATGTTTTAACAAAATATAAATTCTTTCCTAGTCACTTTGATTTGTGAATGACTTTGTGATAATCCACATTTGATTAGTGAGAAAGCTAAAATGATGTTGATAATTCAACGGTAAGTATGCAAATAAAAAACGTGATGAAAAATAAATGCAACCAGAAACTGGAGAGGGGTTTTTTGTTGTTGTTTTTTTTCTTCCTGGAGCAAGGCATTTTGTGGAAAACCTTTTGGTAAGCAAGCTCAGAATTTATTATTTTCTAATTTAAAGAAAAAAACACTTATGGCATAGTATTTCACACAGTTAGTCAAACCAACAGGTAGATGGAAGAAAATATTCACAAATACCAACTATGTACAAAAGGAAAAAATAAGAGTGTAATTGAAAGAAAAATCACATACTTCTCAACACTATGTTCACGATTTTATGCCAGATTCTCAGCTGTTTTACCTTAAAAGGGCTCCTTTTAGTCAATGGGTCCATGTCAATGTATGCCAGATGAAATTCTAGCCTTTTGTCTGCAAAATCCATCTTATAACCCCTCCTAGAGAATCCAGTAGACACTTTACGCAGCTACATCAGGAGTTGTGTTTCACTCTATTATCCTTACCCGCCATCCAGAGGTGGATATGCTTAGAGGATTTTGTCTATGCTAACCGGTCAATCAGGAGTCACTTCATTTTCTCAGGAAGTGTGAAGGAGATAAGATAGAAATGGTGAGGTGAAACACCCTGGCATGCCCTCACACTAATCTTCTTCGAGAAGAGGCTTAGGGCTTRAGGCAGACCTTCCCAATGGACTCTAAACCATCTCCAGATTCCCTATAAAGTTGACAGAAGATTTCATCAATTTAGTATCAAAATAACTAAGCTACCATTTTCTTGCTAAACAGCAGAAACCCGATTGGAATCACGCCTCACAATTTTGAACAAATAAAAGCGTGCACTGATATTACCACAGGACCTAAAAATTTTGGATTTTACATTGTCCACAGCTGGGTGAACGGACTAGGCAAATTTTTCATCAGTTATAAGGATAATTCTTTGAAATTCAGTACTAAAATCCCCATTCACAAACTTGGGTTCTATTAATGGTGGCCCAACTAACAACAGCATGAGAAAGTCCCTTCCCCTGATTTACAGGAAAGAGAACTGCATCTGAGATAATGGTGGCAAACAGAAAAAGGTACTGGAGTTGTTGCACACAATTTATCTATTATGCCTCCCCTGGCTCGGCACTGGGTAATGGATATCATTTCATATTTTTTCTCTTGGCATAGGGAGGAGAGGCATCTCTGCCTGAGATGATGCAGCAGAAGAGAGGATTTGGAGGGGGTGAAAGAGAACGTTAATTGCAAAATCATATATTAATTTTCTGGTGTCAGGTAAACACTGCACCAGAAGCRTCCCTGGGAAAAAGATGTTTCAAAGGTTTCAAAAGCATCCCTGGGAAGAAGAGGTTTCAAAGACTATCTTATTGCAGGTAAGTGTCCAGGAATAAGCACCAGCATCTTGGTTAGTGCCAGGTCTGACTTGAAAATCATAATTTTTTCTTGGCAGAAGCTTTGGGGTATATCAGTTGTGGAAAAAAAAAAGCTATGTTAGCTAACTTGAATTAGACAACTCAAGTTTAAGTAGTACTCAAGACCTGAAAAGCAGTCTGAGATTGAAACCTAGCTTCTAGTCCTAGTTAAAGCTGCCAAAACTCAAGCCAGTTCTTTGTCCTCGCTGCTATTTTAAATCAAGTCAGTTAATTTAAAAAGCAACTTCTTCATATTCAATAGCAATAAATCTGGATTCCCACCTGCTTCTCCTTAATGGACATTTTCCAATGTCTGCCCCTCTGAGTTCTGCTTGACGGGGCCTCTTGGCCTCACCTTACCTTGGACCAAGAAACAGCAAACCAGTAATGAAGTCATTACCCTTAGGGACATCAGTATATATGCCAAATCCTGCTTACTGTCAGCAAGGTTCCCAGCGTTTGGTTGATGCTCACGTCAAGGGACCTGAACCTGAAGTAGATGTGACTGATGCTTTTCTTTCTTGATTACTTGTCACTATTCAATTCAGTGTTGGGGTACCCGCTGAAGGAAGCATTCCCCAAAGAGGACATTTCTCTTCTGGGTAGGTCTCCTCTGCATCAGGGGTAACATGAACCAGCTCTTCTAGAAAGTACAGTAATCTAGGAAAGTGCACATCTCATCTTCCACATCTGCTAGCGGGATTTTCATACTATGTATTTATCAAGCAGGGACCTGATTTATTCCAAGAAGAAGGATTAATTATGTTTATTGGCCAATGAGATATGTCTTGGGCAAGTCCAGGAAGATTTTTTTGTATAATCTGCCACAATTTTAAGGATTAACATAGAGGCAGGTCACAAAGAGTTCCTCTGCCTCCTTTTTTTTTTTTTTTTTTAAAAGTGGAAAATAATTCAAAAGGAAGGTGAATTTTTTTTTTTTTTTTTTTTTTTCACTGAACAGTTTGAAAACAATGGTGATTGAAGGTCTGGAGTTTGGACAATTTCTGGATTATTTTTGTATATGGGGAAATCAAAAGAAAAGCAGCTGTTGGGCAGCCGAAGTCATTCCCCTTTTTACATCCTTTTATGTCCTTTTATTTAGCTGCTGCTGAGTATTTCCACTGGAAAGAAAACCCTATCCCCATGCCTTACCTAGACTAGCACTTGAACACACATCTTGTGAGAGATGAGGTCTGAGGGAAAACAGGCAAATATACAGGTCTCACTTCTTTAAGAAACCAGGCTAAAAATACACATAACATACATGGCCTAAAGTGTTTAAAAAGAAATTAAGAAGTACCAACCTAAAAGCACCTAGGAATAAGCTTTTTGAACAGTATCAATCGTCATCCCAAATAAGCAAAAAAAGGAAGGAAAAGCTCACGTCTCCTCTATTTTAGCATTACTAAAGGATACATAAATGCATTATTTGTTCCTTTTAAAAAAAACTGTTTTCATCCAACCATTTTTTTAAAAAACTCAATTTTTCCTTTCACTAGGACAGGAAGTTTCCAACACCTACTTTCAAATGTAGTCTAGAAATCTAATACTTTATTTAATGTATTTAAAATAACTAACCACCAGAAATGGTAAGTTTGTGAACTAAATGACTACAGATATAAAGGAATGAAAAATAGGGTAACATTTCTGACAAATTAAAGTAATCACCCACAGAAAGAGGTGCTCAGCATCCCTATCTAAAAAACTAGTGCAGATTCTCAGTTGGTGCAAACCGTAATAGGTCCACAGACTGCAATGAAGTTATGTTAAATTATACCAGCTACAAAACTGTCCCCAAGCGTTATACTCATGCTCCGTTAAATACCGAGCTAAAATGCATTCCGAACTGCAGCTTCTCATTTAGACAAGCCTCCTCAAGGAGGATCACCTTACAAGATACGACTGCCACGCTGCTTCTGATAAAAGGCAGTCAGTAAGGACACCGTTTTGCTGACCCTTGTGATAGCATTCCATAGAGGTTGAACCACCAGCAAGTGGAACAGCCTCCATGTAGGAACCGCAGCACAGAAAATGAGAGCGGACAGTTGAATTGCTTTTTCAACCATTCTAAACAAAACCTGGACCACACTCTAGTAGTCTGAATATGAGTAAAATAGCACTATTTTTTTCTGTACAGGCAAAGTGCTAGATTTTTTATTAAATTAATTTAAGTCACAATAAAAATTCATTTATGTTTAAGCACTTAAGCACTGGATCGTTTTAGTACTCGTAGTATTCATGCTGCTAGAGCCCAAAGCATCTTTCTGTTTAACATAATAAAGAAATTGTTCCTGACTAATAAACCTATGTAAAAATATAGTGTCTGCCAAGGCCAGCAGTCTTTGCTGAGTACATACCAGGGGCACAATTTAAAGCCATCTTAGGAAGTTCTAATTTACACAGTCAATTCTTTTTCTAAAATTTCAAAATTTTAAAGAAAAAAAAACATAACACCTTTAAAGAATAAACAAAGAATACAACAGTTTTTATTTGAATGAGAATGTGGCAATGAGCCACATCTCAGACAATCTTCCCCACTTTAAATTATGGGAATCCTCTAAGTATGTCAAGCATGAAGGAATCAATAAAAAGGAAGCAAGTCCAACTAAACACTTTAATTTTTCTTTAGTAAAATTATTTCAGAAAGACAATTTAAATAATGTTTTGTTCCCAGTGTTCCCTTTCTCTGAATTCATTGTTCAGTCAGTAAGGAAAAATGCTCTAATATTCTCCATTGTTTGTGCTTTTACATATCCTTCTTAAATTGACAGAGTACTAATATACTGTTCCTTATGCAGTTTTAATAACTTTCTTCTGCAAGAATAAAAAAGGAGAAAATCACCTCCTAACTTTAGTACCACTTAGTGGCTTTATATGGGTACTGTCCTCTCCTTGGAAACGGCACCAACACAAAATGCTGGCCCAAGAGAGGACAATGGGAATTTTGGTGTTGCCTTTAACATCACCAGGATCTCACATTTTGTTCATGCCAAAAAGGTGATAACTGCTCTTAATTCCTCCATGCAGAAAAGTTCAGTGTTCTCCACTCAGCTTGCCCCTCAGCATCCTGCAATACCACCAACAGCAGTGGATGAAGAATCTTTTCAGAGCACCATAAATAGAGGTGTAAGCCTGTATCCTTTTTGCTTCTCCTTTCTCATTTATTCAAGCACTCCATACCTATTATTCATTACACTGCCTTTCCATAATAATTAAAATATAAAGTCAATTCTGTGCACTGAAATATTTGATGCGTCCTCAAGTGCTTGCATCTTTCTTTCAAGCACCATATCTGGAATTTCACCACAGATCATGAAATCAGGTATCTCAATTTTTGTTAAAATAAGTCTAAATAAAACAAAATCTCTGAGAAGCTATAGTCCACATTATCTGTGAAGACTAAAGGTCAAAAAAAAAAAAAAAAAGAACCAAACAGAAGCAAGATAAACACTGAAATCCAAAATTATTCTTATGATTTTTAGGCAAAGTCTGAAATTTTAGGATGACAAATCTGTCTGTCATTTTTCTATGGCATGAAAATGGTGTATTGATGGAAAAACAAGTGCTATTACTCACACGTGCATACAACATGAAAACTGCCATTAGCTAGCACACTTCCAGAAGCAAGTGCCAGGGACACACTTAAGACACGAGTATGAGGACTACCAGGATGGTAGACTAGGGTGTACATAAATTATGGAACTGAGGAAAGCCTTGGATCTAGCTCCTGATATTATGTCAGCATCAGTCTAAGCAAAGGTGGCAGGCTCTGAAAGAAATTTAATCCAGTCCACTTCTTGCGGAGTGGGTGATAGATTCAACATCTGAAGGCTGATAAATAAAGCGAATCAATAAATAAGGAGTTCCTTAGTATTTCTCTCTTTAGTCATAAGCATGAACTTTGAAGGTGCAACCGGTACAATTTGAATTAATTTAGAAAACAACATTCAGAAGTTCATGGAAGTGCCTGAAAAACATCAAAACATCTAACTACTTTGAATCAGTATTCCTTATATTACTTCTTTTATAACCCACTTTCATCACCCATTATAAAAAATACACACAAATTCCTTTCTGGATATAAGAATAGTTGCATAATATTTATTGCTGCTCATTAGCATGCTCAGTTTGTTGATAGATTACCTTCATATCATATGGGGGGGGAAGAGGAAATTGGAACCAAAATCAAAAAGCAGTTTAATTATTTTAATTAATTCCAGCTTTCAAAATAATGCAGAATGCTATTGAATATTTAACAAGCTATACAAACCAAAATACATTTATGCTGCATAGTACAAAATGGAACGCAGTAGAAAGGTACTCTTTTAGGCTCTTTGGTAAGTCACATTGGAAGATATCACAATCTAGATCATAAGTGCGCTTTGTGTAAATGTAAATATGTGTTTTTGATGGTATATGTTAATGCAAGCTATAGATTACCAATAATATGAAAAGAAGAACACATTTGTAAAACTGATTGCTAACCCAATGAAGACAGACAAAGATACAAGCAATCGAGAAACACTCTTGCTACGAAATTAGGGGTCTTGGGCTCCCCATATACATTCACTCCTTTTTAACATATTGGACCAACTAACTAAACCAGTTAGTTAAAAGTAAAAGTGCAACCTGAGGAACCCTCATAAGGAATGTAAACTAAACGGGTGGGGAGGTCTGTAGGTGTCAATCAATAACAAAATGCAAACTGTCAAGCTTGCTTTGCTAACAAACTGTCACATCAACAATATGCACTTAATGACTACAAATTAACTGTATACCAGATGCTTGACACTTTGTTATGACACTTAGCAAGCTAGTTGACATTTGGGGGATCAAAGCTTCTTTAATTACACTTTGTATAACATGTGCAACCTTTATGCTAATGTCCACATATTCCTCAGAGCAAGACTGTTCAAGTACCAGAGACCGGGTTTTTCGGACTTTTGAAGCATTCCAGTAAATCTGGATTTCAACTGAAACAAAACTGCTGAAATGCTTCACATCATTATTCAGTATTATCACCTTATCTAAAATAACTCTTTAACTTGATGTACTATACCATATTCACTCACTTATAGACACCCTCTGCGTGAAATAATGCATTTTCAAACAGTGTTAACAGTATCTATAAAAGAAAGAAGCACTAGACACACTGCATTTAAAAGCATCTGTGTGTTCAAACTGATGTCTAGAATCAATGCTACACATTGATATGTCTTTCCTAAACCAAATTAATTTCCTCATCACACAACCAAATGTAGGACACAGCATTAACAACATTTTTATTTAGCCAGCACTTATTATATAGTTGGCCATGCTCAATGAAAAGGTATTAAAAGCAGCCCCAGGTTTGCAAATCCTTATTAATATGAGCAAATCCCTTGGCTTACTGTGTTGTTACGAAGGTGTGTTTTCAAAAATTTTAACTCTCCTGTTTATTCCTTAAAATGAAGGTCCCCACATTACACAGGAACTATGTGCAAGTTGATGACTATGTATTTCACAGGGGTTTGTAGAAACAGAACAGAATTCTCTTAGCAAGGGAAAATAGCCTTTACAGCAAACCATAACATCAGAAGTAATATCTCCCTTCCTACTTTGGACAAAAGTGATTCTTGGAAGAAATACTATAAATGCATAAATTCAAATGGCTTTTTTCCATCCTAGACACCTAACTGATTCTTAAATACATTTTTATTTGGACTGCATTAACACCCTTTAACATCACTCACCAATTCAGTTTTTACTGTACAGCCTTTATTACATCGGATGTTAACTCCGTTGAATGTTAACTGCTATGATTACCATAGTGTATCAGTGGAGATCAACTTTAGGAAGGGTTCCTTGATTTCTTAGGGAAAAGCTTTCAAATTGCACGAAGCGCTGAAGTTGGGTTTACATGTCTCAGCTGCCCGCCAGTTGTTTCATTCTCCTTGTTCTACGTGAGCTGACAAGTTGCTTTTCTATGAAGTCACAGCTCTGTGCAATTTCTGTCCCAACTCTGTAATTCTAATAAGCCAAATCCTTTACACCACTCTTTGAAGCACGCTTGCGTCATAAATTGTATTGATCACATTCATCTGACCTAACATGGAGGTCTCAAGCATAAGGATCTCCATCTGAGCAAATCATTCCTTACCCTCAACTGAGAGGAACAGGAACTTCTAAGGCATAATTCATCTGATCTATTTTAGACGTTCACATCAGGAGCAGATAAGCAGTGCTCTGGAAGTCTTTATTCCTTTTTTACATACCTCAGCTGCAGATGAATCCCTTCCTTGGGGCTTCCAGTATGATCTACCAAAGAACTATTCTATGCAGGCATCTACATGGTCATGAAAGAAATACCTGTTGCTTGTCTACATGAGTGGCTTAGCAAAGCTACTCACTTGTGCATGTACCTCTTGATCTAGAAGGCAAATTTGACCAGTCTAAGGTTCAGTGTATCACAATTACTCATATCCATCACCATCTAGCTAACAGTTCCTTTTAGCAGTCAAAGGCAACAGGAAAAATATTAAGCCCAGATGCTTCCTAACTGAGCGTGGGATACAAAAAAGGCTAGTCAGGGCTGTAAATGAGAGCTTGACCACCCAGCTGGATATACCATGTGAAGAAGGATTATTAGTACGCAGAATATTATTTTTTTGTTTTCCAGGATTCACTTAGATCTTTAGGTTCCAAGGGTGAGAACAATGCCCTCATGACTCATATGGTATCAAAGCCATGTAAGTGATGTATGTTCTATGTATGCTTATACTTAATTATTTCATGCCGGATACTGCTCATTTGTGTCATATTCTAATTAATGGTAAAAAATTGTGTATTTATCTGCTTTCCATTACATAGCACAACACTGCATGTGGTCAAATGACCATGGATACACATGCCTTTTATTAGAAATCCTTTTAAAGCATCACCCATCATCTACAAAGAGCAGCACAGAAACCAAAAAGCTGCAGAGACGATCACAGAGAAACATAAAGTGGAAGTCGGTTGTGTGAATTCCCCATGCAATGCTCAAGACTTAATGGGTCTGCAGTGATACTCTTCTGAATACCATTTAACCCAGCTATCAAATCCAAAAGATCTGCTAATTCAGTTTAGCTTTTTCCTACACGGCAGCAGAAATACATGGTCAAACTAAAGAAAAGTAAGATTTCATCCTCATTCTTACTACATTTTCAAGCACCACAGTACAAAGACAGTTCTGTTTGTTGTTCTGTCTTTAAAAAATATTTCTTTCAAAATTAGGTTTTGAAAAAGCCCAGCAGGAGTAGGTCCACATCTTTACTCAGTTTTCCCCTATAAACTGTATTTTGGGTAGTGGCAGTGGTGTGATTCTATTCTGAGAGTAAGATTTGGGACAAATTTGATTTTCCAAGTTCTGCATGTTTTATCAGTTTTGGTTTTCAGATTCTTAGTATGAAAAACACTACATTTTGGCTTGCAGAGTATGTAAGTAATAGACAAGCATTCCTTAATAAGAATACCAAAGTTTAACTTTCTGCTTATTATTTGCACTTAAATTAATCTGAGCTAATAATTTTTAGTCCTTCTACTCTAAACAAATAAAAAAGGAAAACCCAAACTTAACAGCAGCATCGTATACCCGTAAACCTTAGGGAAGCTTATTTTCTTTCATCTTTAAAAAATATTATTCAGATGAAAGGCTGATGTTTTAGACTGAGGATGATTATGCAACTGATATAATATCAGTGGTTATCTATTAGGGAAAATAACAGAATTATCATTTCCATTACTTCCTATATGCTGCTATGAGCCATGTAGTAATAATTCTGTAAGCTTCCTAATATAAATTTAAGTGCTACATGTTTGAAAAAAAGTAAAAATTATATGAATATATCCACTTATGAAAAAAGCTTTCACTGATTAGAGCTCATTTCCCTAATACACAGATTTCTAAAGACAGCTCTATTTTAGTTATGTAAAGCATGTAAAAATTGGCATGTGCTCAATCACAGCTGAATCTGAAATTAGCCTGTCATTTTAGACACCATACTTTGGGGGTGGGAGAGGGGAAGCTCCTCCAGAAAAACTTTTCCTGGAGATTAAATGGCAAACGGTCTGCTGGCACGACAACGTTTTGCAGGAAGATGACATTGGTTTATTATTTTCAACCTTACTTTCCAGGCAGAAGAAAGCAGAAGATACTATTGCTTCACAAAGGACCCCAAACAGTACTTGTTCTCTTTGCAGAATGAACAAGCCTAACCCCAAATAATGCCCTAATCTGACTGGAGCCGCACTATATGCTAACGTCGTCCCCAAGAAGTTGGAAATATCTGACCTGTTGTATACACCTGTATCTACACTAGTCCCCCTTGCTGTGCTTCCCAGTTGATGGAGAGAAACAGGCAATTCCAGGCACGAATCATCTCATCCTTCGGTGGTCATTTCAAATAGGTCAGGTGAATCGTAGTCTGAGAAGCGCCTATTTCTTTCCGCTTGGTACAAAGGTAGCAAGCTCAAATATAGGTGTTTGGATAGCGGATAACTAAATCTTGGCCTGATGAATCCTACCTCAGATAGTACTTGACAACAAGCGAGAAAGCCATGTATCTGCTTTGAATTTTTGCAGGACAACCGTCTAAATGAACTAGTGAGAGCAACTCAGCAAACATCTTAAAAATCAGTCTCAAAAACATGAGTAAGAAAATAGAGAAGTTAGTTAACCAAATACCCCATCTTGCTATCTCATCTTGCAGCCCCTAAAGAAATACAACAAAGTTTCTGACTCAAGTAAGAAGGCACGCAACTGTAGGATTGCTTTAATTCACATATACATACATACATACATACATACATATATATATATAGTCTCTTATGTGTGAAAATAATCATTTCTTTGGGCATACTCAGTTCAGAAGCAGCTAAATATCTTCTCATTAATTGAAATTACAAACATTAGGAAGAGCTAGCCTCATTACTGCCATGTTTAGCTTATTTTTTCCCCATTTCCTGAGCAGAGCATGACTAGAATTTTTTGTTCTGATTAAAACGGGCACTGACTTTTTCAAGCTGTAGAACAAAACCTATCTTTAAAACCTGCTTAAATTCGTCACCATCGTAGAATTCTTATTTGATTAGAGTTCACAAACTTTATGAGAAAAAAATATTATGGGTCACTGTATGAAAACTGAATTTGAAAAAAGAGCTTTTCATCAGTTAACTAAACCCCTTGATATCCAAGCAGCATGCACATAATGATACTAAAAGCTCACAATGGAACTTCAGAGGGCTATCAAGCCATGAAAGATCTCATAAAAAGACAAGTGATTAACTTATTTAAACTGAGCAGGAACAGGAGTCAAAACCACCTCTCCGTCATTTCTTCACGTGTACACAGCATTTTGCTTTGGAATAAACTGATCTCACTACTGATACTGGATTCATCATTTATCAGAGAATGAAACAAAATRTAGGTGATGTAGGTGGTTCGTAGAACACAATTCTGCTGCTCATAAAGGAGAAAACAACTAATTCAATGAAACGCGAATTGCTCATGTGAATTCAGGCTTAGAAATGTGAAAATTCCTTTTTCAAAAATGTCCCAAATTTATTGATTAGTAAACTACTGAGCGATTTTACTGGTTTACATATCTTTGTATGCATTTCCATAGAACTATTTATAAAACCTCTTGATTTACCAGCTGTATATTTAACAGCATTTTAAAAATAAATATTTAAATGAACACAACCTACAAAAAAAAGTACTCGCTACAATTAAAAAGCCCTACAGCAGCTTGGTAATGTGTCCTTAATCAGGACAGAAGTAGTTTGTGGGGTGTATTACAGTTGTAATACAGTTAAGAGGATGTATCCATAGCAGATGAAAGTTTGCTATCAATTCATTACCTGTAATAAAATCTATTAGATCAAGCACAAAAAGCTTGAGCAAGGGAATGGTAGCTAAATACATGAACTTCAAACGAAAAGAAAGTTGTTAAAGGACAATCATTTAAAGGTTTTATGTCACTTAACAGGCCTATAAAAAGTTCAAAATAGTTAAGTAGGATAAATATTTGTTTCACAAAATGTAACCTGCTCAGGATGTTTATGTTTAAATACTGAACATTTTACAGGTTTGCAGGACAATGCAACCATTTCAAAATACACAACACACAAAGGCTTAGACTATGGTACCATGCTTGTGCTTGTGCCCTGRAGAAGCATTTTAATAAATCCAGAAGCTATCTATGGAACTGAAAAAAAGAGAGCTCATATTCTCCTATCAGGCAGTATGGAAATGGAAATGTTTCCACGGACTATGGAAATACAGTCCACTATTCCATACGGTCCTCAGCATTCTGTAACCAGTACATGATGTTCTATATATAGTAACCAGTATTTATTTTGTTCCTGAAATTAAACATGAAAAACAGTCAGATATTCAAGTGTTGTATTTTTTACTGCTTGTTGACTTGTCACATGAAACAGGATCCTGGGACATGACTACCATAATGCAAAGGTAAATCATTCAGGCTCTATATGTCCTTAGCTGTCACACGGGTTTAGAGTTATCTTCTCAATCTTTCCATCTCCAACAGCAGTTAAGGCTAGACTATTATTTGGGGGAATACCAAGGGGGAGACTCCAGTCTGGCACTTTTAGTGATAGTGTAAGTAATTAATAAATAAGTTAATTAAAAATCTTCACTTTAAAAGCATCAGCAGATAAAGATCATTTGCAGAAATTTGCAGCGCTGCCCCCTCCCCCCTGTATAACTGTTACAAACAGTACACATTAAGGGCCTATGAATTTATTGTGCAATTTTAAGCTTTCTCACTCACACCGTATTTACAAATGGGGTGCCGTCCTTTCACTTAGATTTAGATACCTGCAATGTAGAAACACCCATGTGGCACAGCCATCCTATATACTTCTTTCATAACCAATGGTGCAA
Organism: Phoebastria nigripes; assembly: GCA_035582835.1. NCBI lineage: Eukaryota > Metazoa > Chordata > Aves > Procellariiformes > Diomedeidae > Phoebastria > Phoebastria nigripes. The sequence continues at coordinate 328,488 of JAYKAV010003209.1, read as the reverse complement.
CCCAGGAACTTCTACAGTTTGCTTCATCTGACCAGTTTTGAACTTCTTTATAACGAAGTGAATAACATCTTAAAAATACAGTTCCTTGACTATCAAGCCAAAGATCACTGGTCATTGGTTCGGATGGAGAGTTGTACACTGTAGATGTAAATTTGGATGAACCAATTCCACCAGTACAGATCAACGTATTTTGAATGCTGCAAGTACAGGTCCTACTGGTGGGATGTTTAGGAAAAGTTCTTCATCTCCAAATTACGGCTGATGTATAAGGTATATATCACATTATCTAGGAAATAGCACGAGAGTACAAGAAAATGCAGAGTTTTCTGGGATAGTGTTGGAGGATGGTGTGAAGCAGATAGAAACAAACCTAGGGCTGTCTTGTCCATGGTGCCTTTGGGAAACAGTTCCTAGAGTGGACTATCAGCAGAACTACGCTTGCATTTTGTTTCAGAGGGAAGTAGCTGGTTTATCCCAAAAGAATACACAAAAAGTGGTGGAGTGTGGGTGATCAGGATCCAGAAGTAAAAGGGGAGCTATTTTACAGCATAGGAATGCCCACAGAGACCAGCTCTACCTAAGGCACCATACACAGAATTAAAGAAGCAACTTTCTAGGTAATCACTTAAGAGATGGTAAAGAAAATCTACCACAGAACACAAATATTTTAGTTATATTTTGGGTTTTCCTTGTTAAATAGACTCAGATTTGACACCTTTTACAACCATTTTAGTTGTATAATACTCCAGAATATGTATTTTCATTATGAAAACATGCAGCAAATATATAAAATCAAACTTACTGTTTTAATACAAATATGTAGTATACAAATACATGTATATACAAATGTATACATTGTATACACATCAATATATAAAACTACTGTATACATTACGGCTACACAGCTAATTGATTTTTTTCAGTGTGCACTCTAAAATGCAAGTATTTTTAGTATTGCAAATATTTAAAATATTGCAAGTAAAGTTTGCAAGAGTGTTTTTTCAACTACATTGTAAGTATACCATTAGCTTGTCTTGCTCACATTAGATATCTGTTTATGCCATGAAGTTCAAACAAACATGTGACTTCTTTAAATTCTAAGCAAGCAATTTGTAGGCTGCTCATCCATTATCTCCAAGCGCGCTCTCTGTACAAGGTCTACTAAAGTAATAGTTCTTTCATCAAAGCCTAATGGTTTGTTTCAAATAATCAAAGTAGTGTTTATATCACTGTCCTCAGGTGCAACCATTTTGTTTCCAGGAGAACGGTATAGTACATGCTAATGTCACAAGTGATAAATCAAAGCAACTACATTTGTTTCTCTACCTTAACCAATCTACCCTACGTCTTCAACAACAGCAACAAAAAAATCACCCTGGCATTTGCACTCTGTAGTTTATTCTGAGAGCATGAGTAATTTTGCAAGTAGTAAAACATCGTATGTAAAACAACTCACTCATTCCTTTCTTCTAATAATAACCAGTATAGCTTGACTTACGTGGGAACTAGTGCTGTTGTTATCTGAAGCAGGATAGGAAGGTGTTTCTCCCCACTACAACATCTCATGAATCCTGAGATTATTTTTATGCAACATCCTGCTTTTGGTTAAATACAGTGTGTCTGATCAACTCAGTTCTCTGTAACACAGTGATAGAAATTCACTCTCTGTTTTTTTTTTTTTCATTTTTTTAAACTTGGCCATCAAGGGGAGGAAAAAACCTTGCAAATCCCTTAACTGGACAAAACAAAGATTGAACTCACCTGACTGATACTTTGGAGGATCCTAGACAATTCAATGGATATACAGAGCAGAAGCGAAGTTAGATCCACAACCACATTTTTCCTTCTTTATTTTTTGCGATATTTTGTTGCAACACTGGTAAGAGTTTTGTGTATCTAATGTGATAAGATGGGAACTTGAAATACCCTGTGCACCATGTTGGATTTGGTGTAGCAATTACTCCGGTGATGTTATTCTCTGTACCAAAAATGTGCTGGGAAAGTCAAGCAGGCAAAGCTTTCTGTCCAACGGGAAGCAGAACCTGCATAGCCATCAATCATGCCCCATTTTCAATTAAAGGAATGACACCGATAGCAGCGGTAGGAGATTCTGTCAGTCCTATTAGATACAGGGTGAGAGTTGCCTATATTAACAGCTGAAGGGGGTGAGAATCATGGAATAACATGGGAACGGTGATAGACAAGCGAGCTGGAGTCAACCAAAGGTTCGCTTTATGAGTCTAAGTGCAAATCATCACCTTCATCATCAACCAATATCCCAGGAAAACTAATACTCACATTTTGTTCAAGAAAGCAAGCAGGAACAGCTGCACGATTGGGTGAGGTTTCTGAACGAAGAAGGGACTTAATACACTGTTGGGCCTTTGGTAATGCTACCACACTGAACACGTTTGAAAAATATCATTAAAATTGTGAGCTATAGCAAAACCAACAAACAAACAAACACCTTTCCATCCATTTAAGTTTGGTAATCTGAAATGCAAGATTAATTGTGAAGCAAGCAGCCACCTGCACTCCAGGTCTTCTCATGATACCAGTCTGCTTCCTAGAAGACAAATTTGGTAAATTGCCCGGATCTGACAGAGTGCATCTAGGAGTTACTGTGATGCTACTGTACATCCTGACACACAGAAGAAGGGAAATAAAAATCTGAAATCAAAATACCACTAACAAATTCAAATTTGGCTAATTTTGTCATATGAAACTTCCTGCCGATTAACTCTGAAATACAAAAGCACAAGGGGAAAAAAATCAGAAAAAAATTTCAGTGATGTTATGCCATACCGAAATATTAAAAATATCTTTTTTCAAATGTCAGCAAAAAAGAAAGTTGATTTAAAACATTTTTTCCTAGGTTTTGTCCCAGAAGTTGGCTCATAGGGTTTTTTTTTCTTAAAACCCAGGTCTGACTCTAAGTATTAGGACTTTCAGTTTTAACACAGATCTGGATGTCTGTGTGAGCAAGTGGAATTAAATTCCATGAAGAAAATGTGGAGCCTGAGGAGACTGCAGAGAAAACGGTTCCTGAACCCTCTTGCTTTACACCCTTCAAGTGCTAGACCTATTCTTTTCCCAAGTCTACCTGTGGATGCAGGAGGTAAGCAGAAATAAATCTGGTGTCACCTTTACTTAAAAAAAAGCATACCAAGGAAAGAAATGGCCAAGAAGGAAAGGCTGCCCATGTTTTGGTTTAGAAAATATGGCCATCAAGAGAAACTAAGAACAGTAGTTCTTAGTCTGAGGAGGGAGGTCTGGAAAGCATATGAAGGCCTGTTTGGCTTCTCTTTCCTATTCGTTTTCTCTCAACCGCTTGTCCTTAGTGGCAGAAGGACAGAAGATGCCTACTGAGAACCAGCGAGGGTTGGGTAGYGCCTGGGCAGTAGGCACCGAAACAGGTCACTCCTGCTAACTTCAGCGTACTGAGGAAGCAAGCAGGCATGTGAACACGAACACAGGGAAGTGCTGGAGCATTTTACTGGCTTCTGTACCCATTCTCCTCTTCAGCCATCCCTAGCCCTGCTGCTCAGCTCCCTGCCTCTTCACTTCTGAAGCCACTCACTTCACAAGGTGGCTTCAAGCATCTGAGAAGGTTCTGGAGAAAAAAATAAACGGTGCCAGAAGAGCCATCCAATAACAGGAAAAGAATCGGAGGGCTAAGATGTAAAAAGTCGGGAAGGTAAGAAAAGAAATCCCATTTCTGACTACTCTTTGTGCACATCAAGGCTATTACCCAACATGTTAAGGTGTATCAAATGTGTAACCCCAAGCAGCAAGACAAAGAAGAACAAAAATTTCCTCTGGCTAATTTTACCCAATATAGAATAAACTCCACAACGAAAGCGTGAATAAGTTGATTAGATCTGACATTAAAAATACATTCCTACCGACTTGCTTTCGCACATGAGTCACCGCAAAAACTAACTTTTTGAAAAATAAAAGGAACCACCGGATATAAATTCTCCTCAGTTCATTAAGGTGGGTATTTCATTCAGTGAAAAAAGCCTTGAAAACAAAGACTTACTTGGCTAGCCATCTAACACTAAATAGTGATTAATTTTCTACTACCACACTCCCTATTAGTATTACTCCCAAATGTTCAGTTTAATTTAAGTACTTTCTGATTCATGAACAAGGGAATAACATACAGCTATAAAAAGGTAATCCAATCCTAAAATGGCCTTAACCCCCATAATCTGCACTTCAATGGCAAGGGAAACTGTATAGTTTTGAAACTGTAATCAAGATTTTTTTTTTTTCAAACACACACACTGGAGCTGTCCTTTGCTCCCATCACTTATTAGATTACAATAAAACGACCATGCTCTCTTTATGGTGGGAACACAGCGACCCTGGGGTGATTTATAATCTTGTGAAACCCTGTCCACACTGCTGACCAGACTTCTTTTTTTTTTTTTTTTTGAGGTCGCTATCTGTTTCTTCAACTGATGTCTTCCTGCTGTGACAACACTGTTGGATAGCTGTCAGCACATAAGTATTTTTCAGGCTACGTATTATCTCTGCACGCACTTCTTGTGGGTTGTTGTTTTCTTTTTCTTGTTGAAAGCATTTCTGTGCTTGGTGCTTAGACAGAAAAAGGACCGTTCTAAGAATTTCTCGTTAGTCTGATGCCTAATCCAGAGAAGACAACTAAATAGGAAAATAATGAAGTGGATCTCTTAATGACAGAAATAATACTATTTCTTCTAAACTTATCAAACTACTACTGACTACATATCGTGCTGCAATCTTTTTATCAAATCTGCTTTTCCACTTCAGGAAAAAAATATCCAGAGTATTCACTGATAAAACAGAAAATACTCCATATATGAATTAAATACAAGTTTTGAGAAATGCCTGTAAAACATTTTTAAGCAGGAAAAAGGAGAGAAAGCAGCAGATAATGTACATACAGCGCACCAGAAAACCTAAAGAGGGGAACTTCCACAAACACTAAAATAAATACGCAATTCTCTTGTTTATTAAATAAATGTACTTTGAGAAAATATTTTTGACGTTTCCCCTCCTTCAGCATACTTGCTTTATGAAGGAAACGGCCGTATGAGGTACACTTATTTCACTCATTCTAATGGAAAGCATTGCTAATYTTACTATCCACAAATATTTTTAGCAATATAATTTAAAAAAAAAACCTTAACTTGATATAGTGCTTATTCCTTGCACATTTTAAACCACAGCATTTTAAAAACAAACAGCACTAAAGTATGTATAATTTTATGCTTCTCCTAAAATGAGTTACTACTCGTTTGATTTACCCATTCAAAAATTAATCATTAAAGATAAGTTAATTAGAGCCCAACAGTGACTTTGTGATGACCCCTGGGCAAGACATCCTTGTATAACCTCAGGTGAAAGTTTATGATGATAATAGCCACCATCTCCCCCTCAATAGCCCATGCTATGCCAGGAATTCAGTAAACTGCCCGGGGTCCCACCCTGGTCAGCATGGATTCCCTGGTATCCCTACTTCGGACAGTATACGGATAGGTTACAGAAGTTGCCTCCCTCCTGACCTGACTGTCCATATAAAAGAAGCTTCAATTTGGTCATAATTAGAACTTGATCCGTCATTGGCAAAATTTGCACTGAACTGAACGTTGCAAGATTTCTCTTTTAAAGCAAATGCTCAGCTGATGCACATGGTACCTATTGGGTCCTACCTTTCCCTATCCAAGCTAGTGGCATTTCAAAACAATTTTCAATAGAAGTACAAATCAGGTAACTATCGCTTGAAACAATATTAGAAAGCTATGAGTAAATATAATAGGTAATTGAATTATGCACAAAACTTCAACAGACAGCTTTTTCATATGATAGGCTGCAGCTAAACATAAAACAATTTTTTACCAAGAATGTAACTGTTCAATATTCTAGTAAAGACAACAAAATATAGCATTTCAATCAGCTGTGCCTGACAATTTCTTCACCTGCCAAATATCTGGTTTAGGAAAATAAAATTATGTGCAGTCTTCACAATATTGCACTTGATAGTTAAAAATTAAATAGGCTCAGAGGCTGGAGTTAACACCAGCTATTCTTTATTGTTTTATTCATCACTGTAAGCTGTTTCAGGAGGATAAAAAAAGTATTTCACTTCATGAAGATAAGGACAAATTGATAATTGTAGCAAATAAGTCAGGTTGTCCTTTGCTCTCAAGGAGGTAACCTACTGTTTCACTCCTCTAAGGACTTGCTTAATAAGATGAACAAAATCTCGGGGAAAAAAAAAATCAATTAAAATGGAGAAAAGTCCCTTAGGATAAAGTTAGTTTGGCAGTCCATGCACTTCTCAATCATTCCTTCAGTTTGTTCTAAGTAATACATACTTACTGCATGTTTCTAAGTAGTACTCTTTATGGTAACAAGGCAGTTTCAGAAGTGAACACTGAAAACCGACACTGAATCAGCAAGAGCTGCTGGATAAAAGAGGGGTTAGGAAGTAAAATATCTGATAGATGCAGAAAACGCGATTGGAAACAAAATGCATATTCCTAGGATTGCAACACGAAAAGTCAGTAGGAGCTGCTAATATAAAGAAACTTACATATTGAGCCATTCACTTATTAGTCTTTCTAACCAGGTCCTTATAGGGCCTTTACATTGCAGTATATCAGGGGGTGGGGCGGAGAGATTATCCATTCATTCCACAAACTACAAAAAGCATTCCCAATCTGCAATCATGAATAGCCACCAATAAATCCCACCTTCAAAGGACAATCAAAGAACAAAACAGGAAAGCCAGGAATAATTTCTCTTAAGCGCTCTTCATCTTATTTGCTGTTAATTTAAATTTATTCAAAAAAAAAAAAAAAAAAGAAAAAAAAAGAAGGAAAAAACCTCTTCTTGCTCTTTCATATGCAAAACAGTAACAAAAATATATTATATCTACTTTTTCTTTAAAATCTATTGGATTAATCACTGTCTCAGATTGCACTGCAGGTGTATACTTTTGTATTAAAGCACTTGTCACTAAAGCCTGAATGTCAGTCCCAACAGTCTGGCCTAACACCAATTGGCAAATTTTATTGTGTTCATCCAAAATTTCCCACCCAGTGTGTTCTGGATTAAAAAACAGATAAATAAATTCTGTATATATTATTCCTTACACCTCAGAATATGGCTGCATGCTGTTACGTAGATGCTGTGTTTCACTCTACTTATAACTAGTAATTTCAATGACGGAGAAATGACCTTTACATAGTACAATGTTTTCAAAGCATTTCAACTAAAGGGGCACGTAGACAAAATTATATTTCAAGTCAAAATGAATTAAAAGTGTGTATGCCCATCCAGGGAAGTTATTGCAAAAAAGAGTATGCATTTACAGCGCATTTCGTAATTCGGACAAAATCTGTGTACAGACATGTAAGGTAGGATTCAGTTGCCTGAATAGGCATGTAAAGTTATTCTAGTCCCCATGGGGTACCATGATGGCTTCTAAGAAGAAACAGATCTGAAAGTCACTCGTCATATCTGCCAGCCCTTTACAGATGTCTATCGCTGGATGCTCTTACACACGGAGCACCTCAAGGGGCACCAGATGCCTATGTTTAGGCAACTAAATTGAGACCAATTTTAAGGTAAGATTATTTGTCCCTAACTTTAGGCATCTAGTAGCTGTCTAAATCGAAACTAGTGATCAAGACTCTTTCTATAGTCGAAGGAATAAAGACTGGCACCTCTAGAAAGCAATTCATCTTGACTATCTTACCAAACACTTTAAGTACAGACGAATGGCTTTTCTCCATTTGACTATAAAAGGAGTGTAGCACAAATTTAAAAAAAATCACCTATCTGAGGCGAAAGGACTGAAATTCACTCTCAGTCACGCTGCTTTAAAAGTATATTATGCTGCTTCATATCTACTGTATGTTAAGGAGGAGTATCTAAAATTAGCTATCTACAATGCGGTTGTCTAAGCTCCCATTATTGTCAAAGAAGATCTAGTCAATGCAGTCAAAGAAGTCTAGAAAGCTATTCAGCAGAGCAAATGTAGGTGTCTACTTTAGAATAATGAGTCTTCCTCTGACTGTATCGATTAAACCGCCATTGACTAAATCTAGGTGTCTGAATCCAGAGTTGAATTCTTCCCTACAAGTTTGATCAGCTKTCTCAATATAGGAGCCCAGTGCCATCTGTGATGCCCTGGAGTATCCAAGACATGCAGACAAGCTGGCAGACATGACAAAAGACCTGGGAAAGACTTGCACTCCTCTGAACAGCAGCCGTAAAACAGAGAAGATACCCTAGGGCCTTTCAAATGCATCTAGATGCCTGTGTTTAAGCAATTGAATCATGTCCTACAATTCCAAACAGCAAGTTAATTTGGAGTAGCTAGTGCATTAAAATGATATGTTAGCTTACTTGAAAGTAACTTCTCCACGCACAAGTCTTTTACCTTGTTGGTCTGAAACGAGTGACTTTGCCAAAGTCCCTTGCCAAACTAAAGAACGTTATTCCTTCAGATATTTAACCCTGGATTTCTACTGTGCCATGTAATACCCTTAGTCATAAATTTTTATTTACCTGTGCTCCCAAAGTAACATTTTTATTTGAACAAATATACCCACATTTTCAAAATGAATGATGGTGAATATGTCATTCAATAGCTAAAAGAAGTGAAGAAAAAGAGACTCCGTAAGTTTTTCCATAAAATATGATATTCTTTGACTACAGCACATTTAATGCTTTCTCCATCATTATCACAAAGGTTTAAAATCTTAGGAGCTGTTAAGATTTTCACTGTCTCCACCTGATGACAGCTGCCCCATAATGATAAACATCAATGTGATAGTAACCACAAATTTGTTATTACTCTGAAGGTGAAGAATAAGAAAGCATGTCATAAAAATTTGTTCTGCACACCTTCTGTGATATTTTAGACATTTAAGCTGTTGTTACATGTCATTATTCTGTCAGTAGCAGCTCAAGTATAAGAGGTTTTCTATATATTTCCCCATCATTCCTTCCCTTCACCTCCAGTTCTCACTCATCTAAAGGTTCTTGTCCCTTGCTATAAATCACGTTAGTTCAACGGTTTGGCTGGCTGTGTTCCGAAATCAAATGCATGAAATGAAAGGGAAAAAAAAACAAAACCCTCTAGAAGTCTAAAAAGTGTTGGTTTGATTTTGGGTTTGTTTTTTTTAACACAATCATTTCACAGAACCACTTCAGACAGCTAAAGAAAGAATTGAATCAATGCAACTCACAGGACAGAACCATTGGCAGGAATAGGGAAGGGAACCTCTTAAATAGCTGCCAGGTGAACGGTGACATGGAGCCACTGTCCTAGTTCATATCTGAAAATTACATTTGAAAAAAACTGAATTCCTGACATGGAGAACACAACTGACTGGACAATCAAATCAAAACATGAAAATAGGCAATGCCCCATTTTTTTTCTTTAAAAAAAAAAAAAAATCTATAGTTTTGGATGGAGAAATAATTACGAGAAAATAACAGGCCAAAGAGAGGAAAATGAGGTACTGAGAGAGCACAGTGCAGAAGTTTCCCAAGCTCCAGAGACTGGTGGTCCTGCTGAGTCCGAAAGAGCTGATACACTCAGGACACCAAGAGCCTGCCACTTCTGCCCAGGCCACCAGCACACGTTGGCCTCAACAACGGGCTCTTGCAATTCAGCTCATGTCCAGGAGGCTGGTGGCTGCTATGCACAGACAATGACTACCAGATTCATACAGCTGATGAAACACATGACTCGGAGATTTTCTGAGCTTGGAAGCCGCTGAAGCATCAGTACCACCTTCCACTGCTGAGTACGCAGTTTGGGTTGGCCTCCCAGCTGTTGCTCCAACCAGGTAACAGTGAGTGAATATTTCAGTGTATGAGTGAACCATGTGAGTGAACGAGGGAATGTGTTGTATGAACAGCTATCTTCTACTGACACTAATAGCTTCATTCTACAGCTAACAACAGCTTAAGGAGTAAAAAAATATTCTAAGAAATACTGGTCATGATCAGTGTCTTCTCCTGACTCGATTCCCTGTTAGGGAAAAGCAAAGGTTGGTGTAAAAATCAAAGACTGTGTTAAATGGGAGATACAAAATTAGAGTGCTCCTGGAGATATCAACTTCTGGCATGCTTTGTAATTGGCATTCTCAAAACCTGACTCCTCCTCCTACATTGTAGAAGGACCTTTAATACATTTCACATCTCTTGAAGCAGTTTGCTTCATCACATGATCCTATCGCACCTCAATATGTTGGTTAGAGTTAAGTTGAAACTTTGCCATTATTCAAATGGGAAATAACTGGTCAGCATTGCCAGTGATGTTTTTTTTAAACCACAACCAACCTTTTTTTACCCTTAATACTACAAAATCTGAGCTCTGGAGAATAAACACCAATAGCCTAGCCTACCTTTCCATCCTTAAGACATAGTTAGTGTTCTTGGAAGTGGAACCTCATAATCTTGGTTTAGTTGATTTTCAACAACTAATATTTTCCCATGTTGTTTGAAGACTCATTACCAGTTACCTTTTCATTTCTGAATCTATTTTACTGTAGCAAAAGTCGTTACGCATTCATTAGACCTAGGAGACTATGTTCAGAATTGGTGTTCTATTAACTGTCTTTTTTTTTCCCCCCTTTTTTTTTTTCTTTAAAAAAAAAAGACCCGAACCATAACTGAAATATAGCTACCTAAAACTGTTCAAATGTAAGTACATGCTTCTCCGGCAGCTTAAACTCTTGTACATTGAGGCCACCAATTTGCAGTGTTGTCTTCCTCCTGCCCCAAGCCATGCACTGCCACCCCTTCMTCCATACAGGCACTAGAATTTGTGCCGTGTAGTGAGACACTTCAGATGACTGGTCTGCCTGGAAACTAGTCCTTCCAAAAAGGGAAAAGGAAAAAAAAAAGGATTAATTTTCAGCTGGTCTGAGCAGGGAAACAACCTGCTTACCATACTCCTGTTTAATTAGAACACTGTTGTTCAGGGACAGCGGAGAGTTCTTAACCTTGTCTAGCAGAAATGTGTTGCAGCCTGTCTTGATCTACATAAAATGAAAATGTGGTTATATCAGAGCATTCATCTCACTTTTAATTTAGCTCACATAGGTGAGAATATTAGTGAAGACACTGCTGCACTGCCTTCATCAGGAACTGGCAACTGTAATGCTTGGTACAGGCTTTTAAAGGGACAATACTCGAGCTGCTAGACCACACGCCAGCTCTTCACTGCGCCCGTCGCACGTGCTGGCAAAGTTACTGGCGCCTGCTACAGTCACACTTACCTTCTGCTATGAAAACATACCCTAATAGCGGCTAATTTTTTCCTGGGTGCTATCACTAATTCTTGCTCCGTGATTCTTGCTCCCCCAATGCACATTCTTCTTGTGATGCTGTAAGCATGAAATACAAAAGCCTAAGTTTCAAAAGGACCACAAACTTACGTGTTTTTCTGGACTGGGAAAGCAGACTCGTCCTGTACCTGACTCACTTCTCCCATTATCTTTGGGGGACTGGCTCTTCAAGTAATTACAAGACCCTGACTTCAGAGTTTAAAAAAAAATCCCTCAAAACCCAAAAATTCTTTCCTAACCTTTCTTTTATTTTGAAACTGCATGTCAGATACACTGTAAAGCTAGCCCAAAGAAGTTTGGTGCTTTTTTCCCCCCAAAAATGGATTTCAAGAATCTTGCCTTCAACACAAAGCTTTCACTTTTAGAAAAAAATACAGCATAATCCGTAACCCCTTTTCTACGACCCTATCCAGATTGCTTTTATCCAAATAAATGTGGCCATTTCAAGCCTGAACCTGGAACTACAGCTCTTCTATAAACCCCACAGAGAACCTCAACACTGCATTCCTCCAAAGTGCACAACTGCCTCTAATAACTATTAACTCTGCTAGGACACTCAGTAAGTGAATCAGTAACAATTACGTTTTGTTGGGGATAAGACCTGTGCTACAAGAGCTGAAACAGCTACCTGGGCTGAGAACACTAGTTTCCCACAAGGTTTGCTGCTGTTCATCACCAGATATGCTATCAATATGGTAGTGCAACTCAAGGTAGTGGTAAGAAAATATTAAGCAGATTGAGTTTAGTTATTCCAGAATAAGTGAAGAGTCCAGCTTTGTATTCCACGAACAACAGGGAATGGAGGAGATGATTTCCTGCTCACACAAAAACAGACAGGACCTACACAAACCCTAAGCTCTCCATTTGGAAACTGTTACCTTTATGGTTGCCATTAGTCGGGTCAGACTCTACACACCGATGAATAGACAGCCCCTCTCCAATGACACCATTAATGGACCAAAATTCAGGGATACAAATCTTAATGTTTTATTACTATGATCCTTTCCCTGTTCCTACATCTCAGAAATGTCGTAAGATCCTTCACTGTCCTTAATAAAAGCCAACATCTCAAAAAATAACAAATACCAGTAAGAAGCTATATAAACAGAACAGAAATTTAATGAGAAATTCTAATTCTATAATCCATTATAAAAGTTAAAAATATTAACAAATATAATCTTAATATCTTTTAAGATAACTGCGTTGTCATAAACATATCTGAATGGCATAAATGTTTTGCTTAGCCTAAGTCTGCTCTCTCCTGCAATTTGTTTACAGGCTGTATCTGGTTTGTCATTTCAGAATGCCATGCATCGGTCAGATGTTTTCTTACCTTTTTTGCCATTAATTTCAGAAAACGTTCTATTATGGGACTATTCCTTGAGCTTGATTCAACAATCTCAATTAATTGTTGGATTACTCTAGCTGTAGTCAATAGTTCTTAATCATGTATTTTATCTCACACTGTTTAACACTTAATAGACCTATTTGCTAGCAGACTAAAGATTAAAAGCTCTTTTTTTTTTTTTTTTTTCCTTTTGAACACTAGTCCTTCAATGCTGTTTGATCCTGAGAAGTCACAAGGTATTGTACCTTAGAGCATGAGTGTACTATAGTTAAAGGACCAGCCCTGGAAAGTCTGGTATTGCCTGCACTTAGTGTCCCTATCTCCAATCACTTCCTTTTTGACTCTGGAAACAGGAACTACTCAAAATACTCTTAAAATAGATTTTCATTAAAAGTGCCATTCTTCTAATTACTCATATCATTGGACCCTGACTTTTTTGAAGAACAGAGATCCACAAAGTCCCTTCACATAGTACACAACATCTTAAAAGCACCCTGCCTGAACAAATACTGACTCTTAAACAACAGTTTCACGCCAAGAAATAACTTGAAAAATATCATCTTCTTACTGAACAGACCTGCTTTTGGGGAGTATTAAGGCAAATGTTTGCTCACTTCAGAGTTCAGTTTTCGCTGCTCTTTACTGCTGTTAACCCAGCAAAACTAACACGACTCCGCTCATTCTGCAGGAGTCCCACCCCTGTTCCTGCAGCAACAGGATTATTAACCAAGTTCTCTTTGCCCCGCCAAAATTTTTATTCTGTTACATCTATACAGTCCCACTAAAAAACCCCCATCGTTTACCAAAAACAATTAGGCTATGCAAGTATAAACAAGGGCAAAATAAATGTTACTCATGATGAGCATTTGAAAGAAAAAAGGACAGCAAAGAAAAAAAATGCAATGAAAGATTTAATGAGCTCAAGCTACTTAACTTATCAAAGAGAAGGAGTGAAGATCTGAAAGTACCTACCCGGGAAACAAAATTTCAATAATGTAAGCAGTTGATAAGCATGTAGTAAGCAAATGTAGAAGAAAAAAAAAAAACCATAACAGAAGGTAGAGACTAAACAGACTGAGATGTGAAGAATCCCTATTACTTTAAATTTGAGAAAAGGTTCATTTTTCTTCTGAAATACTTCTTTAAGTTCAAATGATTATTGAACCTAAAGCAGAAATCCCAAACCCGTATTACACACACAGGCCATTTATTCACTATATATTTTTTTTTTACCCCTGGCATTAAAGGTATAAGGTGCCTCAACCTGCCTTTCCTGATTTTACTTGTTCACTCACCGGTAATAGTGAGTCTCAGTGCTTTTCATGAATGCAGAACATCCAGTGCACTATTTGCAGTTTCATCTTTAAAGTCATTTCACCAGTGTCTTAAAAGGAACCCTACCTCCAAAGAAATGTCTCTAATTATCAAATTCCCTGAGCAAGACTCCTGAGCTAGCTTCAGAAAGTTAGTGAAAAAGTCACGCTGCTACGTGGCTGTCTGTGATGAGATGCATACACGGAAACAAAATGAGAAAACTGAACCAATGGGCTTTGAAACATGGAGACAGTTCATGGAAGTATTTAGAAAGCGATACAGCATAAAGAATAGCACAAAACAGTATGTGCCTTTGGGTACCTCCAATATTACACTAAGGTGACTTTTCTACATGCCGCACTGTATAATGAACCATAACATACAGATATGTACAAACTAGCCCTAAATAAGCCAGCCTGGATAAAGGAAGAGTTACAGTGATGTTAGCGTGTTGCCATAATGTCGAAAAAGGCATAAAGTGGAAGGGAGATACTGAAGCCCAAAATTGTAGGAAAAAGTACATTAGATGCCCTACAAATTTACAATTAAAAGTCTTTCATAGTTCAGAACCTTATTAATGAAAATTATTTTTTAGCTTGGAAAAATAATGATCCTGTTTTATTTTGCATTTGCAATTATCTGAATTAAGATGCGGGAAAATATTTGGAGCTCCTTGCCAAACTTTTAGGGGGAATATTTTTATATGAATGATTACGCGTGTGCATACGTAAATTCCCTTTTGAACTGCTTTCATACTTGAACTCCAACATCTTTAAGAATGGGTGGAAGCAATTATTTCTGTTCTGATAATCTTGAGAAAAAAAGGCAGCAGAACCACAAAAGGCAGAGTGCAGAATATTTTAAGATTCACAGGAACACTCACTGATCTAAGGAAATTCATCGTAGCTGATCTAAACTGCATGCTCCATTTCAAATGGCTTAAAGGATAGCAGAGAATGGCACTTGATAAGACAACAGCATTTCGAAGTCTTACAAAAAAATAGCTACTACAGATACAACTGTAATAAAACTTTTTGAAACTAGTAGAAGCCTCGAATACAAGCTCATTTAGACATGAATCTATTCTTCTGGAAACTGATTTGCAAATATGAGACATTTCCAGAGCAGTAACTAAAATACAGCATAATTATGCTCAAAATAAAAAGAAGCATTTGATTGTGAGTTGTTTCATGAGCAGGCCCGTGGGCACAGATCTGCAGTGGTGAAAAAAGATTCTATTAAAAACAACAATCAAAATATTATCTAGATTTCCAAGAACAATCATGAAGCTGCAGAAGTATTCTCTAAACAGTAGCGCAGGTTTAATATTTATCTTTTTTACAACATGTATTTTCAACAATGGCTACAAATACAGTCAAAAACATTATTTAAATTGGAATCTGAAATAACTATGATTCTTATAGCTTTCAGTTCTGACACCCAGATCGCCATCTCAAATAAGAAAAACAAGAACAATTTTAACCTTCTAGGACTCCAAGAATACTAGTTCACTATAGAATGGTCAATAAGGAAATTTCAACATTCACAGGCACTAAAACATACTCGAGCCTTAGAAACTGTCTATATTGATAGTCTATGCATTTACTAGCACAGGAACATGACGTCTGAAATGCTTAATCCAAATACCCCATCTACATCATTTTCACCTCTATCATCCATGCCCCCTCTGTTCATCCATTCCAGGTTTCTACGTACGTCTGGGCTCGCTAGCTGTGCCAGAAACAAGTGCAGAATTAGTTTTATCACGTTTTAGCACCATTTATGTGGAGATCTGATAAATCTCATGAATATGCCTGTCTTCTTCACAATCCTCTGAATTACTTCAAAGCCCAATACATTAAAAAAACTGGAGAGACAACAGAACATCTTGGGGAGAAACAGAGGGAAAGAAAATGTACTCGCCACTATTCAGTCAGTCAATACCTTATAGAAGTCACTCTTTCAAAACATGAATCATCATCTCAGAAGAGTGATAATAAAATAATAATCACAATAATAACAGCAAAGGTGAAAGATAATGACGATAACTTTACTGACTTAAATATCTCTCCCTCTTTGTATCTACACATATAGAAAGAGAGTTTAAAGGGTTTCCCAGCAGTATAGTAACAATTAAAAAAAAAACTAAATAACTTTTATGATGAAATACACATTATAGCAGCTCAACAGCTATTCTTAAGTAGTTCAGCCTGAAAGTCAAAGGCCAGACCTCCATGTTTTCAGCTGAGGTCTTGCTTACAGTCACAGCAAATGCTAAATCAGTACGAAGATTCAAAGTATTCAAAGGGAAAACATAACTTTGGGAGGGGCAAGGCAGTAAAAATTATAGATTATGTCTACAAGCTTAAAATATGGCAACTATATAGATTTGGACTTTCATATAATTAATAATTTCGGTGACCAATTATCCCATCAGGGGCCTTGATAATTTTAAATACAGGGTATGTTGAAATTAACATAAAACCAGATTGCTTTGAAAGCTTCTGAGGAGCAGTTGGTTGGGTAGTGTTTTAATATCGACTTGTCAGAAAAGGAAACCTAGAAAATTCAGACCTGGGCTGCTCAGTCACATCCATGAAATCCCAGTTAAGTCCACATATAGCAGCTAGAGCATTACAGGCATATTTTTCAAAAATACTATCCCAGAATCAGCCTTCCAACAAGAGCATGTTCAGTGTATCTGAGTAAGTAATGAAAATGAAGTAAGAAAAATCTATAAAATATCCTAAAAACATCTCGACTTTGCGTTAGCCTATTTTTCAAGTCCCTTACAAAACAGAACAAGAATGGCTCAGCCCTTTTTGGTTGAGTCTCTCCTGTCTACACAAAGAGTTATGAAAAATAAACTTTAACACTTTCGTTTGAAAATGTAGGAAGGTAGAGGCTCTACCTGCTAATTCTTTTACATTCTAGATTATCGTTGTGCAACAAGTAATATGAGTGCTTTAATAAATGGCTATTGGCATCTTTGTAAAGCAACTATTTGTTTCAGGCAGTAGGGTAATATCTGGTCTCCGTTAAGTCTATGGGCATCTTGCTATTGCCTCCAAGTTCGCTGTGTTAACAACAATCAAAGCAATTTATACTCTAGGTGTCCCATGTAGCAGAGTGTTTAAAACATTACTACTGTTTCAACAACAATAAATATGAACCACTAAAAGCTGCTGAATATTCAGTACTACGTGAAAGACTAGCATTTGTTCCTGTTAAGAAATGTGCTGATGATTTTAAAAGATAGAGCAACGCTCAACAATTTTCATACAGCATTGCATACCCAATTCTAGACTTCGCAAAACAAAAGACTTATCACAAACATTCCTAAACCTCCTGACATCTTCAGAAATTCAGACAAAAGACATTCTTCTTGATTGCTCCTCCTGGTAAATCTCAGACACTAGATCTCAGTGTAGACAAATGCCAAAGGAAAAAAAAAATCAATCAAACAATTAAAACAACCTACTAAATTTCACTATATAACAAAGGAGGAACAGTGTGTGTTACATAATTTACAAAAACGGCAGACATTATCATAAATCCTGCTGACAAAGGAGGAGCTGTAGTTCTTTGGTATTGGGATCATTACACTAAAGAGGCARCAAAACAAATCACAGAAATGCGTTACTTTAAAACGCCCTATTTTTATCATCCAGAAGTTGTAAAGTTATTTCTATAACATGAAATTCCATATAAAAGGTATGCAAATTATGATGAAATCAAATTAGGGAAAATGCCAGAATTCACAAGCCAAATACTCGGATACCCTACAATGGCAGGGTGCTCCTGACTCCCTGAAACAAATAGCTGTGTCTTATGATGACTCTTGGCATTGAGCCCATGTTGAATCCCTATCTACATAAATACTGCCTTCTTTGCATGCACAACAGACCCGAATGAACATCACTTCCAACCATGCAAAGTACCTTCTCTTCACTGTGGACATTTGGTGGTATATAATATTATCATCTTGATACAGTTAAGCAGTTAAGCCCCTTACAGTTCAAAATACCCCATAAAGTCTACAAACCATTACTGCCATCAAAAATGGACTAAATGTATTAATATTTCAGAAAWTCATTAAAAATTAAGAATACTCATTTTTACAACTTCCTAAGTTTAGCAGAATATGTTCTTCTGCCAAATTGTTTTACATTTAAGGAGGAGATTGTTATTCCCAGGAAAATATTGTTAGCTTTAGAACTGAAATGCAATTTTTTATGTCTTCTTTCAATAAAATGGATTGCATGTATCTTACAAATTCTTCTAATAGGAACTAATCCTACCAGCACCAAGGTATACCATCTCGTATTTTGAGCACTATGTATAGTATCTGAAATATTTTATTTAATAGAAGAAAATTTTCATCACTTATTGAAAAGTTCTGGGGCAATCCCTGGAAAATGCTATCTAAACACTGTGATACAGCTTAATTCTGCAATTCATGAACTTCTGTGATTTGACTGTGGAGAAACTGCAACTTTTTTTAACCCATTTTCCAGCACTAAAACTTTAAATTCTTAGCTCTGAGAAAGCCGGCCCTAGACCGAACACTTGTGACAGAAGTTATCATTCTTCATCCCGATCAAGTGATAGTGAAAATAAAAATAACAGGCTAGGAGCCAATCTTACAATCTGATATTCTGCATCCCTCTTCCATGAAACCTCCTATTCAGCATCATCAATACAATTCCAAATGCTGCCACCTTCTCTAAAAGCCCCTTTTGGTTATTTTGCAGCCTCACGAAAAAGACTTCTCCATAAGGTAGCCCTCTCCTGCCCATTATGAACTACCTCTATCTCTTATAACATCTTAAATCCTCCTCCAGATGTGAATGTCCTCTCCCTAACTACCATTCCCCATTTAGTTCCCATCAGCAAACCCAAAAGCAACCTCTGGAGACTTGGCTGTCGACCCTTACACGTTTCTAAAGAAAGGCAGGCTGAACAGGCTAAAGGCCAGGCATATAACATGTACATGCTGGGCACCCAACCCTCTGGCTTCTCTATTTACTTAAGAACATGCCTCAGCGGTACACTCAAGTGCACACATTTGTCCCTGTGCAACCGGACTCCCCTTTTTTTTCATACTCATAACTGAAAAGCAAACACAGCAGACGGAAAAGCTGAATACACTGCCTGCTAATTACTACATGACGCTGAGGAATGTTGAGCTCATTTCCAGGCAGAAACTGAATTCATAATCTGAAAATCAAGTATCGAAGAAGGATCGCCTATGGTTGCTGCATGGTATCCAGGGTACATTGTTAGGGTGGCGGGGTTCTGCTCTGCTTTCAATGCCCATTATGTACCCAGACAACAGTTCACTGAAGATCGAGGTTGCAGGAGCAAGCACTTACAGAAGTAGCCGTAGATGAGATTCTTAGGAGTGGATAAAAAAAAAAAGGAAGTATTCAAGGACATTAATCCCACCTTATCCAACAACCATGTGAAATTAATATTATCTGTATTGTAGATAGTGCTAGTAGAAGAACAAAATATTGGCATGTCAGTTAAAGAAAAAGGTACATGGAAAGAGAATATGCACAAAAATAGTCTTAGGATAATTTCCAATGCTCTGTCTGCAACATCAATAAAACCATCAATTATGTTTTTAGACTGAAAAGATACCAACTTCTACAAATTGTTGAAGATCTGAAGTACTGCTACGTACTTAGCTTGACAAAAGTCTCCAGATGATGAAAACGTACTCTAAGGATATAGAGAACTTTGGTTTTCCTATATAATTTTGTCCACCTACATAACTTTCATGTTTTATTCTGAATGGCTGTTATATTTACCTCTTTCCACAAAAGAAGGGTACTTCGGGGGGGTGGGAAATAAATGCCTTTAGAATTCTTAAAGATCAAACCCGAAGTAACTAGCTGTAGCAAAACCCAGCTTGCTCATCGTTTGCCAGACTGAAGGCAACCACAGAAACAAAACAAGAGACATTTTTTTTTTCCTCTTCCCTCCCCTTTAGAAGTACTAACAACTTTTCTCTTCTTGCTTAGCCACTAAAGGAGGAAAGTGATAATCCCTTTGAAATTCAGCACTTAACACCTATACGGTAGGTGATAATTGCTGCATTCCAAGAGGATTAGCACAGTGGAACCCACTTTACAGTGAAGTCAGACCATTCTGAACAGAGTGAAGTTTTCCTAAAACCATGCCTACCCAGGGAAATTTTGAGTTTCTCACTGGTTCTGTGTAGGCAAGGATGTTGTAGCTTCAGACGTATTTCCATCACGTCTGCAAAAAGCTGCTGAAGAAATCAACTGGTGTTTAGAACAGGTTTCCTGTTCTAAATAATAATAACAATAGAGTAAGAGTATTCCTAAAGAAGTACAAACTAGTATAATTCTATCAACATAGCTTGCGAAAAGCGCACAGGTTATCATAGCCTAGCTTACCTTACAGACAGCAGAATATTTCCATCGTCATCAACATTTGGCAGGACTATTTCGAACTAGGTGCTCACAATCAAACAGTAGCTAGTAATTTCATACTGTATCAGAACCCTGAGGTCTAAGTGACACTGTCAGATCCTGCATAGCTATAGGAGATGCTTTCTATACTAATGTATATGCCATTACCAGGGGAAAAGAAGTCCCAAAGAAGGCAAGAGGTATGAGTGATGAAAGTCCACTCAAAAAAGCAGAACAATTTAGGGCTTTCGCTCCACCTCTCTGCTCCACCAGCAGAGACTTAGGCTCGACCTAAGTTCCAGGGTTCTTCCACTGTGCAGTACCTCCCACAGAGCAGAGGATGCTCTGTAACAAGCGGGCGTCCTCTCCCTGAGCAAGCCGAGATACGCGGGGCATGGAAGATGGCGCACACCCGCGCCTCATCTTTCCCTGCCACCAGAACGTGGCTAGCGGGTGCCGCCAAAGGCCAAAATCACGCTGTACCTCAGAGACCGAGCGCATTTCTTTTGCAATACACAGCAGGCCAGCTTGCCAAGAAATCTAAGCAGATTTCCAAGAGAGAGGAACGTGGCTTTCACTGCATTCATACATTTTTCTTTCAAAGATTTTACTTCTCCGTTCATTAGCGCTGACCCCCCTCCTATTTCCTCCTTTTAAATATAGTGTTAAAACCACTGCGTAATCCACAGTTCACTTCCCGGGCTAGGCTCAGGACACTGCAGTTAGGACGCAGGACAATTTCTTGGCACGCAGGACGACACTACATAAAACTGAAGGCACGGTTCCCCCCCCCTCCCACCACCATCGTTCATTTCTGTCCCCGTTGCCCGTTCACTTGTAACAGCACAACTGCTGATGAAAACACACGGTGAACTGTTTTCCCAAAACAGATCAGGGCTAATAAAAATAATACTGAAAAAGGGGGAGTAAGCGGGAAGCATTTTTAACCTAGACCTGATCCCGTGCAGAAAATGGTGACACACGGTGGTACAGGCATAGCTGTACAGGAATGCGATCGTGGTGCCTGGAGGAAACAGAAGAGGGGCAAAATTATCTAAACCAGCCCGGCTATCAAAAAAGGCCGTAAATCATAGCCTTACTTGTACAGAAAGAATATAAACAGCAGAGATCTTTTATCTGATTAAGGAACCATTTATCTGATTCCCTTACCTATCATATTTATATGATACATTTATTAATACATCACCTACTAATACATGGATTTATTTCATACTTGCTTTTCATTAACTTTCAAGTTGCTGTTATTTCCTCTCTGTGCATGTATGAACACTCCAGCTATTGATCTCTAAAGAACAACCCCTTTCACTATCTCTAGCCAAATGCCATGTATTTTAAAGGAGAAAAAAAAAATCAGGAAAGGTTTAATATGTTAAGAATCTTCATTTTTTACTTTTCTCTTAAATTTGCAAAGCACTCCTCAAGTTTCCTTGTTTCACCGCCGTTGCTAACGAAGGGAGCCTAAATTGAGAAAAGCTGGCAGCTGTGAATGTCAAGATTATGCCCTCCTTGTTACTGATAGTCCTTTCCACAACGCCCTCAGCTCCTCTGATCATCATATATGGCAAGTGAGCACTTAGGAATGATGTCAAAGAAACTACTCCAACATCCAAGCAACTTTTAAAACCAGGCAACTCTTAAAGTGAAGATAACTCCAAACAGCCAAGTAGATTAAAAATGGTGACTGAAGACAGAATTTTCTCCCAGGCAAATTGCCAGTATTTTGTTGAAAGGTAAACTCGAGCTTTTAATTAGCATGAACACTCCTCCCTATGAGCATTGCCATTGCCTGGATCGTCTTAAAAAGGAATAAAAATGGCATGCCACGACTGTCCTGTGGAGCTTACATTTCCAGCAAGCACAACAGAGAAATTACAAACCATCGCCTATAAACAGAGCCATGGAAGTTGAACGTTGGTACAACCAAAGGTGAAGACATTTTTTAAAAGCAAAAAATGCCATGGTCAAGTGAATACAAAGTGAAGTAGGGGTAAAGAAAACACATTTAAGCCTGGCAATTTCTCCACTTTTGTTATTGGTGGKTTTTATTAGTTACTCATTCTTCTGCTTCTGTAAATTAAAATCTCTACGAACAAAGCTAAATCAAGGATGATTAATATCTCCTGACTTAACTTCCCTTCCTCCCACAGTCCAAAATGAAGTGAAAGTTATCCTCAGCCTGGCCTGTCAGGGTGGGCAATGGTCCAAATCAAGAAAACTGGGTCAAGCATCCTTTAAAGCTAATATTATATGCTTTAGCAAGCATAATCATCTATTTGTTTCTGATACAATACTGTTTCACACTTAAGATTTTGAATAATAATTTCTTCTAAGAGTGGAAAATTAATAAGTTAATAATGAAAATAATATATATCCGCTTCTCTAAAATGATGCCTATACCACGATTATCTTTTTTTTTTCCAATTTATATGTCCACTGCACCATTTTATAATTATTAGAAGATACTCCAGGGCATATGTTGTGCTGGTGTACAGCGACTTCTCTGGCAGTTGAAATCATTCAGCCCGTGGATTTGTGAATCACAAAGCACCCACGGCTTAGCAAATCCTCGTACGACACATGTCACGTCGTATCTTATTGCTTCAACGCAACCCTTGCACTCCTACCGTATCACCAGCAGAGAAACACTTAAGTACAGCTGGGCTGGGCGCCGCTGACATCACACCCCCTGGAATGCATCCCTGCATCCCTGCTCCCATCCCCAGTCTATTAAAAGCATGAGGCGTTTCTCTCTGAGCTCGGGACGGCTCGGGATGAGCATTTACATTTGGTACCAAAGCATTCGCAGGGGTGTCTGAATTTTGTTCCGGCAGGGCTGTGCGGATTTAGTAACTCCCGGCTACTACTCTTYTGTAGGTGTTTAAAACCACCTCGAGTCAGCCGGGTGACTCATTTGCATGGCGAGAGTGCCAAGGAGTTCCTACATCAAACGTTCCTGGGAGGTGCCTGCCCAGTAGCAGTGGGTACAACCAGCGCTCTAATCAGTGTTGAAATCATTGATAGCGCTGTCTATCCACACTATGACAGACAAAAGCTGAAATGTATTAAACATAGCAATCCATCATCCCGCAGATGGGAAGCAGGAGCCAACAGAGTTCAGAGGGAGCGACTCCCGCTGCTAACAATGGCTGAAGTACTGACAGTTCACTGCTCCTCCTTGCTCCTCACCCGGCTCTTCTCCCAGCTTCCCAAGGGCGATAAATGAACAAACAGCCCACTGAAGAAGAAGGATTTAAATGCTGTAGACTTGCTGGTAGCTGTTATTCCAACTCAGAATGCCTATAAAAAAGCTTAATGAGACATCAGTTCTCTTCTTCTTRAAAAAAAAAGGTTGTTACATTAAGGAATTGTGAATTCGACTAAATAAGAACCAGAAAAACCCACCAAACTTAGAAATGTTAGGTGTGTAAATCTCATCTGAATACATGAGAAGCTGACAAGCTAAATATCTAGCACCGGCAGCTGGAGACAAGCTACAAACAACAGTGCTCCAAATTAAGAAGTAATTTATGTGGAATACATCATTATTTTAACGTGAAGGATACAAAGCTTTAAAGGGGAGAGGAACGACTAGCGGACTTTTGAAGAAAAATAAGTCCAGAGCAAAGTAATGCTATTTATGAAAGTTGATTTTTCTTTCCTGACTTATTTCTTGTAGGACACATGAGTCACACAATATAGCCAAAGGAAAAACTGCAACTGCTAACACCACATTAGTGAAGTATAAAAGGGAAAGACACTTTTCTTAGCATTTCAGCCTTGTCATTTCCAATTTTCTGCTCTTTGGACATGCTTGTATTCAAATTCTGGAACATCTATTCAGCATATCAATCCTAATTAGACAATCTGGGTCTGGAAAGGATGAGAGCTGGGTCATTTGCATAATTTAATCATAAATACTCAGTGATACATATTTCCAAATGCATTTGTACAATTATCTTTTCATCCTTGGGGCAATGGTATTAATATGATTAGGCAATATTTCTGGAAAAAACAGACAAGTATGCACTCTTTTTAACTGCAGCTTAGGGCGATATGAAAAATTAATTAATTTCTGAAGAAAATCAATTTCTGTACGTGACCACATTAGACATTGCTAAACCAAGACACAGAGTCCTTTCTCAATCAGAACATTTCATCATTCTTTTCCGAATTCTGATTGTTATATGAACATTTCAATAATAAAATTGTTAGATTATTTAAATTATCTTAATACATAGGCATGGAAAAGTGACTATTTCTTTTTCATGTTACCCTGACAGACATCGTGTTTTAAAAAATGTATTGTTTGACCAGTCAATAGGAAACCTTAGCATATGGTCTGAACTCATCTTATGTGATCTTTTATTAATGCACATTATACCGATTGAATTCA
The DNA here is from genome assembly GCA_035582835.1 of Phoebastria nigripes. Classification (NCBI taxonomy): domain Eukaryota; kingdom Metazoa; phylum Chordata; class Aves; order Procellariiformes; family Diomedeidae; genus Phoebastria; species Phoebastria nigripes. The sequence goes on along the minus strand of JAYKAV010003209.1, from coordinate 303,609 downwards.
AGGACAGCAGGAAATAATTCAGCTCTGAAAACCACAGCTGAAAAAAAATAGAACCACGCTAACCTAAAGTATTTTAAAATTAATATAAGGTTGCTTCCTTGTTTGTTTTGCTACGAAGAATTAGATAAGGTGTTCCTTCAACAGAAGCATACTCATTACAAAAATGTTGCGACATATGTGGGATACAGCCAAGCACCCAGGTGGCTAATCTCATTTTTAGAAGAAAGATACTGCTTTGTATGTTAATTGGTGCAAAAAAAAAAATTACATTTATGTTTTTATATGTACCRCCTTTATTTCTTCTCAATCAACAGAAAAAGTAGAAATTACTGCATGCAAATGTTCAATATTCATTTAATTTGCATGAAGGTGCTCGAACAATTTTTTTATTCTAACAAGCTCATTTTTCATGCGTTTTGTCTTTCATCCTAATCTAGCATCTGTCATTCCTTTTTGAAGTTATTATCGGCCCAATTCCCTCTTGGACATGGTTGCTGGGTGACCGGTATCTTAGCACCCACTTTGACAGGAACAGATGTGAATCTGATCAAGAGATTTCCCATGAGTACCTGAAATCACAAACAACTTTCGGGAAAAACAAACAGCCTCGCTGTCACCGTCCCTCTCTCTCCTCCTTCCCATCCCTTCCCCCMTCCCCCMCCCCCCAAAAAAAGAGTACGAGGAAGTTGAGGCAGAGTTATCTGGCGTCATTAAAACGCATTATTATTTGGCAGGTGAGCTCCCCAAATGTCCTTCTAGCCGGTTCTGCCTTCAAACGGCGACTCTCGGCTTTAAGTTTTAATAACCACCCTCTGAATACTTCCAAAGACGACTGTTCGTTTCTAAGGTCACCATCTTCTAAACGTTCCCGTGTTGAACTTGTTTTCGTCACATGAATGCTCTCATTTAAATCAATGGGATTACTCGTGTAAGCAAATTTCACATGCATACAAGCACCCACCAGTTGTTTTATAAACACCTAACTCACATTTTGATTACAAATAATGTTCTTTGATCATTCCCACACTTGGTTGCCGGTATCTGTGAAACTCCAGCTTATGAAAACTCTGCTAGCTATGCCGTGTGGGTACCAATACTGACAATATTTAAGGACCTCCATAATTTTATTCCTATAAATCGTCCAACTGAGACGCTATAGGCAACAGGACTCCTTACACAAACCAAAGTTTCCTTCCTGCTTGCAGGATTAAGACTTTAAAGTGCAACCCAATATCACAGTGACTATATTCGTTGCTGCACATGTGATATGGAAAAATATGAAGAAACCTGGGAATTACAGCTATCTGCTTCTGAAGTAAACTTAGAACCATACAAAGCATAGATGAGAATTTCCAGAATGAGTGAATTTCTAAAAAAAAAAAAATGTGTCTAACTATTTCATTCTAGTCTCTCTCCTTGCTCAGGCTATGCCGAGGCTATGCTGAGGAATAATCAATGCCTGGTATTTGCATGTTAGTTTTAGTGGAGGAGTAATGAGCAAAACTCAGTCTTATGTTCTAACAGTAACTTTATCTACATATGGATACCAGCCCTGGAAAAGAGGCGATTAAAGGAGATGGAAGTAATCCATTCTTTCAGGTATATAATAAAAACACAAATACCTTCTTCCCATCTAGCATCTCTGCCCCAAGAATCTCATCCCACATCAATCTCCAAAGCAAAGCTTACTTCTTGCTTGCTTGCTTTCCCAGGCACTACTCTAAACACAGTCTTACTTTGCGAAGAGAAAGGAAACATTTGTGATCCAAAGACTGAAAATTTGATCATACATATGTAAACTTATAAGGCTGCATGTAACAGTAACCCCAGGTAAATTTGCTTTACCATGCTGTCAACCAGCCTTTCACTTTTGTCTCTTCACTAGGCTACTCTTCAGCATGTTCCCAGCCCCACAGCCTCAGGGCTCTTGTCCCTACTGCTACTGCTAGGGTTAGCAACTGCTTCCAACCACGAATCCTCTGTATTTGAAGTTTTCACAGTGCCTAATAAAATGGGGCTTCCATGAAGAATTGTAAATTTTCATCTTCATCTTCTTCAAATTACAGAGAGCTGTGTGAGGGGAAGAAAATAAACAGAAGGAGAGGAAAGGGAAAGGGAGAGTTTGGATTTTCAAAGATCTGAATTTGTTCCTTCATTCTGAGTTGTTGTTTTATGATTAAACAGATAACAAAGGAATTTTCTCCTCTCTAGTTTAGATGCAAAGAAAATTTAAGACAAACATTTCAATCACAATGAAGCATTCATTGCCACACAGCTGATCTTAAAGATTTCCCTTATTTACCACCAAAAATCAGAAAGCAGCGAAAATGTTTTATTGATAAGTCAAAAGCCTTAGACTAGTCTGATCTAAACTTATTCTGGATACAGTAAAATTAATGCATCTTCTACCCAACTTATGAACAATAGAACTACAAAGGAAAAGCCAAGCAAACAGGTGCTTAAGAAAAATTAAGCCCCCGAATGCAACTGGACCTCTACCTTCCGTTAAAAATCATTTGGGAACAAAACCATTCTCTGTGTCTTGGAAAAAATGTCCCCCTCTACCCACTCAGGATATCAGTATCACACAGTAGTCAAACCTGTTGATAGCATCAACAAAAACTGAATCGCTAAAAGCATAAGGCTGACTGAGAGAAAGATAAAAAAAGAGCTTAGGGATCGATATGACCACTTTTTTGAGGTGAATTAGAAAGGGACATTATGTACACATTTATAATAAATACATAGTGGTGATAAGTAATCACCATTTAGAAGACTTGCCCTTCACTCTGCCAGTCAAAGGAAGCACAGGCCGTCAATAACAGCCCCATGATGATGCCTCACGAAACAGTTTGGTTATCCAGACCGGCAAAGTCATGAATGGCTTAATACAAACTGTATGGAAAAATTCACCAGTGTGAAAAGCAAACAAACAGAATAAATAAATATCTTCTTACTTGCTGTGATAACACCATTATTCCCATTTCTCACCTTCCAATCCTTTTTGCCCAAGCCAAAAAAGTGACTACAAACTGGCGACTAGGTGACAGTGGGAGCAGTAATGCCACACAAAAGCCTCCTCTGCCACATCCACATTGAAGAGTAGAAAGTCTACAGCCAGGGATCATCAGCTGAGCTGTTTAGTCGACCTAAAGTGTTAAGATGGTGTATAAAGAGAAAAGCAATCTACACTAGATGAGTAGTATCCAAATCTGTCACTCATTCACTAGAAACAGGTAGACTTATGCAGGCATTTAATGCCAATTTCAGCACTGAAAATGTCTTTCAAGGATGGGAAAGATTGCCTGAGAATAGGAAATGGTTTCCACGAGAAGGTGGAAGCGAAGCCTGGAAGGTTTGCAGAGCCTCTGTGGGATAGTAATTGCTGAGGCAAACTTAAGCTGAACAGAGCACTCACTTAGTTTGTTAAATAAATCAAAACGCAAGCTAATTCTAATTTTAATGTAACCCTATGAGCATATAGTTCCAGATATTCAAATGAGCTAAGGAACCCTTCCCTGTCCTTAGGGCCCACTGTTTCAACTTAGCTGGCGTACTCCAACCTGGCGCTACACTGGCAGAAACACTTGGACACCTTAAGTACCATACCACCTCACCAGAGAGGAGTAAGCACGCACCATAGGGTATTGAGGCTTCTAGCTCAAACCAAAGTACTGAAAGAGGAAAGCCATGGTAGCACCTACTCATTACTTTCATTGATTCCAAGACGAGATCTGAACCCAGATTTTCCAAATCCCAAATTTTTAGTCTAATCGAGGGAAGGAGAAAGGCTGTTTTGGAAGGAAGAAAGGAGTCTAGGTGTCTTCTTGAAAACTGTCTCATTGGGTAACGCTTTTTGAACCTTGAGCCACCGTGTCCCATGTCCCCGGTGAGCAGCCTAATGACCCATCTGCGGAGTCACTCTCTTCTCTATAGCCCATACAACATGTACTGACTATAGTCACTGCCCGCTCTATGTTTGCATTTCACATGCAGGAAAATGAAGCCTAAGTTACTAAACCCAGAGGAGAGTTCACGGTTTGAGGATTTAGCCCATACTGAACAAATTCTATAATTTAAACTTTTTGCAGCTTAATTATATTGAGAAACCATTAGACATTTTAAAGAATTAGAACATTGAACTGTTAAATATTAGGCACATGACCCATACCTAATGTAAAGTAAGTTTCTAAAAATGTCCTCAGAAAAATTTAGTAGAAAAACAGGTGTAGGAGAGAATTCAAATGTGACCCATAAGGCCCCAGTATTTAGAAATGAATTGGGATCAGTTCATTCCTTTCCCATGGGGTAACTTGTATAAATGTAATTCTATGGTTTCATAAAACCAGGTCAAGTTTCTGTCCCTTGAGGTCCTTTGGCAATTTGAAGCATGGCAGCACTTTTTCCTGGCTACAAGTTCAAATCTGCATGCGTTCTGGATTTGTGAAAGGAAACGATTAGCTGAGCTGAAAAGATAGACCCATCCCGATTACAGCACACCTTCCACACAGAAAACCACTTATGGGGGTGAAACACGATTTCACAAAGCAGTGTTTAGAACTAGTTGGCTCTTTTCATTTAAGCTGATGAAAATGCCTGTGTTTTTCACCTCTAAAAAAATACGTATTTTTCTTTCATCAGCTGGCACACCAAATAAAAGAGCAGATGACCTTATCACATAACAATGCCAGCAGTTTTAACTGACGACATCCTTCTCCTTTAATGTCAAAATGTTTGACTCATGTAGTCATACTTTGGAATATTTGTGAATACATGTATGCTTCACAATGCATTTCATAACTATTATTTTATTACCTCTCATGATATCATTGTATTWTCCTAATTTAAATAATAAAACATGTAAAATAAGACGCAACGAGGCAAAATCATAGAAGGGGTCACCAGAAAAGATGAAACCTGTACTTCGCAGACCCACATCAGCAACGGCTCAGCAGCAGAGAGCTAAGTGCCATGGAGGCATGGCCTCCTTCAGGAACAACCTGAAATTACTGTTTAACATCATGTCCCATGCACTGTGTACTAGAGTCTGAACTTCATTGCAATGAGGCTGGAATGATCATGTGCTGAGTGTGACCACTCAAGTGAGCAACACAAATCCACCCATATGGGACCATACTTCTGGGTCTACTAAAGCTTCCCCAGCCTATGTAAAGGATATATTGGCCAGCTCCACGCAAACATCTTCTAATGCATGCCGGTAAGTCCATATGCAGGCCAAAGGCCAGGAGGTACCAAGGACTGCCCCATCTCAAACTCAGGGTCTTCAAGCAAATTACTTTCTTAGTGTGTAAAATGGAGATGTACATACTATGGAGGTGGGCTGCTGCTTCTGAAGGTAAGTTCCACCCCTTCCTCCACTCTACCGGGATGATGCCAGAGAAGCTCTGAATGGTAAAATCTGCTGAAAATTTATTAATTCTTAGCCACATCCCACCTGTTGCACCTTGAGGTGGCCTTAAGCCAATCCAACAGCTGTGGCTATACCCAAACATCTCGACTAAAAACCTCATTGATGCCCTCCCCAGGAAATGTTATGACTCCTTCCTTACACAATTTGCATGTGTGCTCCTGAACAACTATATGCTGTCAAATTAGTATTTCTAATACATTTTCCTCATAGCTTCTCAAAAATGTATTTTATACATAGCTATACTTTAAACTGTAAATTACTGTAGCAGGACCTTTGTTCTCTACTACTGTATTTTTAACATGGTATTTCAGCAGCACATTAATTTTGAAGGGAATCGGTAGAATCATAAGCCATCTACAGTACCCAATAATGTAAGACAAAATAATTTATTAGCATTTCATATGTATTTTTTAACCTGGCCTGTCAAAAGCTAGGAGTATCAGTTTAAAAAAAAAAAAAAAAAAAAAAAAAAACAACCCCCCCCCCAAAAAACAAAACAAAACAAAAAAACAAACAAACTGATCCTGCTTTGAATTAGAACAATGTACAACAAAATTTGCAACAGAATCATGGCATTAGTCTCTAGTGGTAGATACAGACACAGAGAAATAATAAAGTCCTACGTATCATCTGCATTATAAGAACTGTTCTAACTTGCTGAGAGAGAAATATATTTAAAAAAAAAAAAAAAAGAGAACATATGACTTTTCAGTTGTATCAGTCCTTATTATAAACTTATTACCACCTGAGGTATTCCCCCCCCCCTTTTTTTTTTTCGCTTTTAAGCAGAAATTTAAGGAAACAGAAAATTGGAAAATGGTTTCACTCCCTTCCCACCAAACTATCAGTGAGTATCAGAACTAAAATGTGAAAAGTGACAGCCAGGCACACATCTTGGAGGTGCCCATTCCCTTCGAAAAGAGATAGGCTGCTTCTGTGCTACAAAAACACATACAAAAAGTCCCAGCAGGGGGTATGAAGCCAAGGGTTATACCAAATTCTGATACTCATTCCTGCCAAGACGTTGCCCTGATCTCCTAAAATTAATTAATACGAATGAAGACAATACTCACAAAAACGTTAAAAAAATGCATCATGAATCTACTTCACGCAACAAGTGTTAATTTACAGGACGCTAAATCTAAAGCATTTTTTCAATGCTTTCAAACTGTCCCTACAAATGCAAGAAAGTATACAGTAAGACAGCTTCCTACCAAAGATGTCAACTGATTCTTTTATAGCACTTCCAAATATATTTTGCATATGCTTCACTTAAAAGATGTATGTAGGCTATTGAAAGCAACAGGACTATCCACATTCTTAAAGTTAAGCATATGGTTTAAAACCACAGCATTTTTATTTTAATGTAAATAGCTAAGTCCTACAGGTGACCTCCTCCAACAAAGAAAGGTTTTTACAGCAGGCCAGGAGACTGGAAACAAATTATACACTTCGTAAAGACAGATAACACTGGCATCCATTAAAACATTATATAAAACCAATTAAAATATTGTTTATATTTTTACTACATTTGGAAAAGTATCACTCAAAAATAATAGCTTTAGTAAAGTTTTTTAAAGAATGTTCAAACTATTAATAAGCCCTGACTAGATTTATCACCAGTAAAAATGTAATGCATTCTTTGTACTTCTCTTAAAAATACAGTACCTATAACCTGAAAGCAGCTTTTTTCTGTCCCATACATAAAATCATGATCTATCCCTTTATTAAAAAAAAAAAAAAATTCATTAGTAAGTATGAGAACAACATGAAATCAAGGTTACAAAAGATGTAATTAAATAGTAATAAAATATATATTTATATATTACCTGTTCCCTTTATAGTTTACTTTATATAACTACTTTCTTTTTCATCCCTTACAATTGTTTTATGGAAGATGAAAAAGCAAAGCATTTCCCAAAAGTAAGATTTAAAAAGAATTTCTATCATACAACATCTGTAAATAGAAGCATATTCCGAGAGACATGTCCTGAACAACAGCTTTTGGTCTAACTGTAAAATACCTATTACCTGTCCTCAGTACAGTATCGTTAACAAGTACTCTAACATGAACGTTATTCGGAGTTATGAACTTCAATCATGACATCGTAATGTTACAAATATATTTTAGCTGTCAATTATGCTAAAATGTCTGCAGCAGTCCCACGTACTCCCCTTCTTCCCCCTTCTCCCCAGCCCCATCCAATTCCCGTATGTAACTCTGTTATTTTGTCAGCCAGGTAGGCTGTATGCACACCTATGTATGGCCCTCTCAGTTAGTCATACAATCTAACGAATAAATTAAATGTAAAAAATACATGTCTTAATAGTTAAGGCGCATTTTTTTCAGCATTTTCAGTATCACATAGAAGTATAATGTGAATAAGAAAACTAGTCTGAAAGCTTTGCTTGAACCTGAGCTTGTTTTGGATGAAAAGGAATTTAGGCAGAATTTAGCCATTTGGCTAATTTAGAGAATAATTCTATAAATTCTAAGGATGAATAAAATTTCATGACCAAAACATCCTCTTATTTTAATGGGAAAAGAACATCCAGTTAGTGTGGCGAGGTGCACCGGGAAATTTTAATTGCACCTGCTCCACTGTTTCTGAACTATGGCTAATTTCAGCCTTCCAATGGACATAAAATCCCACCGTTTGATATTTGTAACAAAAAATGTGTTTCTTTTTTCATACTGAAACAACTTTCTTCTTCAGGAGGAAGATGCAAAGTAGACGGGATGCAAAGAAAATATCTACAGTAAATCAGTTTTGGAGTGAAATGGCTGCCTTTAAACAGGATAAAGAACAGAAAGTTATGTAGGTGTTACCCACACGAGTATTCTCAGGGGTGTACAATAAAAATTTTAGACTGTTTTATTACATCAAAAGCGTAATTTTAAGAATATTAAAAAACAGGTTTATACTATTTTAGAAAGTTTCTGTTTATTCCTAATAAACTGTTTGGATACACACAATTTACAGGATCTTTCCATACAGTTCTGCAAATTGTATTGTATATATTCATACACCTGCTGCAGGAGGATGTTGACTCATAATTATCACAAAACATCGTTTAAAGCAGTGAGAACTGAAATACATTTTGTGATCCACTTCCTCAATCGCAACTCATGCAGGCAGTTTCATTAGTTTTGGTGAATGTATCCTGAACTGCCACTCAGGGTCCTTGCAGTCCAACATCCCATCTCTAAGAGAGACCTATGGAAATTCACAGGAGAGAATGCAAGTGTGCAGTATTCACCGAGTTATCCTTCCCCGGTGTAGCTTCCCAGCTCATCGCTATCAGTGATTTAGAGTAAAGAATTCCAAATTGGGACGTAACTGTATGGTCAAAAGCTGATCCTTCCTCTCATGAAATTCAGTGGCAGCGTTTTTCTACTTTATGCCATGGAAAATACACTACCACCCTTTCGCTTTTTCTACCATTGGGGGAAAAAAAAAAGTTTAAAACAGTTCAGAGTTATTCACAGTTAATGCTAGAATTCCACATTTAATAGATTACACCTCAATATTCTGCACTGCTTATGAAATGAAACATCAGCACTTGTTAGGAGATGCCCCCGGCTGAGCACCGTCTCAGATAAATAAGCAGAACATAGTGGGTTAAGGATAAAGTTACTCCTTGAAGCAACCTGGATTTTATCATTTCAAGTCCCAGACATACCTTGATTCTAAATATAAAGATTTTTGTTTTACATTTCAGGATTTTTGAAAATAATTTAAATGATAATGGAAAAAGAAAAATTCTCCCTTAATGCACGCTGGAGAAATTATCTATATATGAATTAACTCTCTGGATCATAATAGCTTTTTGCAGATGACTCTTCAGCTCTATCATTTAAATACGTATTTAGGCAACTAAAAATTTACTGTCAATTCATATTATGTCAGTCCACATTATGGCGCTGTTACAGTATGCACATTTAAAGATTATTGAAAAAATTACTGTTCATGTGCAGTATATAATTTGCAAAAGGTTAATAACTATTTTAAAACAATGAATGGAATTAACTCATAATGCAAAGCAGATGCCCCAAATGTTATTTTTAAAACAAAACATATTTAACTTATAAAAGAACAAAGAGGATCTAAATCCAGTCCTGTTGCTTAAAAACAGACAGGCATTGTGGTTGTTTCGGACTCTCGGTTCACTGGCTCATACCATTTTGATAAAACTCGGTAGTTTCTGACTGCTCCCTCTGCTATCCTGCAGCCAGAAATGAATTTTTACAGCTAAACTTGTAAAGCTCTTCCACGAAGAGGCAATACTGGCAACGCTGAAAGAGATTTACCTGTACCAGACCAGCAGAGATTGCAGAAATAATTTAATATCTCTACGATATAGTTCAAAAGGAAAATATTAAAACTCAATCCAGTGTATGACAATTCTCTGCTTCATATGCAATTCACTTTAGATGATGAATCGCAGTGATAGGCAAAAACAGCCGTCTGGAATGATCTAGTAACAGGAGAAAACAGAAGAAATACTAAATGGCAGTCAAACAAAACCATCATTTCCAACAAACATTCGGAACACGCTCCAGATTACAAAATATGAGGCAGACAAGCAGTAAAGAAGATTACTCCCAGTGCCTTTTGGTTTACGGTGCTGAGGATGGCGGGGAAGAGCACCGGCGTGGGAGCAGGGGCCCCCCGCGCGCCGGCCCATGGAGGGCAGGCTGCGGGGCGCTGGCTCCCAGCCTCCCAGGTGGGATCAGCAGCCCCGGGCATCGCGCCTGCAGCTCCAGAAATGGAGCGGAGGCCTAAAATCGAACTCGGCGTCTGAACAGAGATAGCAGTGCTTTGTGGAAATAACAAAGCTATTCGCTCTGCTTTCACACAGTCCGTTCTCCTAAGTAAAGTTGATACAACACTGACAACAAAACCGTGCATTTTTGTACAAACTACAGCTACCAGTAAAAGATTTCCAAAAAAAAAAAAAAAACCAAACCAAACCACAAAACTTTACCAATATTCATAGCTCTAAGATAAAGGAGGAGTTAATCAAATTGAATACTTCAGGAAAATCATGTGAAGCAACCAGGAAAAAAYGTCCCTCTGCCCATCACTAGCAGCCCCTCACATCCCTGCACAGGCACAGCACCGGCAGCGCTGCTCAACGGGCGACGAACGTTCACTGGGGAGAAGTGTTCCCTTCCTCAAGTATCAGATACTGGGCTACTGCCAGGGACTAAGTATCAGATTAAAGGGATAAACAGTCTGCTCTGTTGTAATAAGTATGGTCCCAAGATCTCRGCTTCTAATTTATAATATTTACCAATAAATAAATAAATACAGTAAGATGGATATTAAAGTTCTGTTATTGCGAGCGGCTGGAGTCTTTCAGGTTTTTTTAAGTCTGAGGAGGCCGCCTCCAAACCTTTTACTCCTTCTTTATAGTTACTACAATTTATCCTCTGGCCTTCCAGAAGTCGTCTTTGCTTGTAAAACCTACCATATTTCTGCTGATTATATTTTAGTAATCTGTGGCAAGAAGGAAGGTCATCAATATAAACCACAGATACTATATATTTGACATTCCTTCCAGCTGCACTTGCTGACCTGTTCATTTAAAATATCTATGATCTGTACTAACCTATCTGGGTGAGATACTCCTTTAATTAATACAAGCAGAAAAAAACTATGCAAGCGTGCTGTATTCAGTAAACAAGCACATGCTAGGTCCACATAATTTGAGAGGAGCAGAAGCTAGCAAAGGGAGACTGAGTAACTGCTGTGTAACACAGGCTTTGAAGAGAATTGTTTCATGTTCGGCATCTTTCCCCTTTATACTCAAAAATCAATTAGGTTGTTTTCCAAATTCTGTAAATAGCTTCCAAACAGTGCAAATAATTCCCCGCTTTAAGTATGAATGTCAATGAACCCATTCAAGATCATCTTCAAATGTCAGAAAAGATTAACATATCCTGGCCACAGGAGGGAGGTCAGAAGAAGTCTTTACCCGGGTGGGCACGATCCAAAGCCAGCCTAAGTCTATGGGAAAACTCCACGAAGGGACCCAGCATGGTAAAATTCCACGACAAGTGCTCGAAACACAAGAGACCAGAAACAATCTGGGATCAATAGCTTCCAGGTCATTAATCCTAGGCAGGTGACATCCAGTGCACAGTTCGCTACTCTCTTTCATGCACACATTCAAGAAACCTGACTCGATTGGCATCTAGTAGCTTTAAATATTTTCCATGTTTTGCCTTTATCCTTCCCCTGTTTGTTTGGCATATGGCTTTCCAGCATCCCATTAATGTCAAACCGTTCAATCGGAATGTAAGCTAAATGCACAGTTTGCTATTTCCTGGATTTCTGTTTGGCGACCAGTGCTTTTTATGAGGAAAATAAAAGCAAAGGTCAGTATGACCAGAAAAGAAAAGTCATCTTCCATAACGGAAGCTTATTTTTCCAGTGAACTGATACAGAAGCCTAATTTAGAAAAAGGTCCTTTAGTATCATGTTATTATTAGTAGTATCACAAATAAACACAGAAACCAATTCACTTTACAGACCTCCACATTAAGCATTCAATAGAAAATCCCTTGGTGTTTTATTGATTTTTGTTTTATTGATTTTTTTAAATAGCAATATCACAGTTAAAATGTATCATTTTGGTGAAACACGTCTAAAACTTTTCCATCTCGAAATAAGTTATTACAAATTATTTCCACAGCAACTGGCAACTAATGGTTCAATCCATTTAAAGAACAACAAAGTAATGGCTTTATTTGGATGCCTTTTTTGATTAAATAACGTATTAACCTTGATGAAGCTTTCCAAAAAGGGATTAGGGTATTTGAGTGCATCAGCTGATTATGAGACAAATATAACAGTGATAAGACGCTGGTTCAAAATTTTTGAATCTGATGAGTATAACAATTTAGCCGCTAGGATGGAGTTGGCTCTTACAGCTTTCATCACAACAGTAAGTGTCCACCCAGGATACAAAAAGACATCACCCGGCTAAAGTATGCAGTAGCTGAGAGTCTGGAAAGGTCGCTTAAATCACTAAACAGAGTAGATCAAAATATGCTGCGTAATTACTGTAACGTCAGAAATAATTAAAAATAATTAATTTGTAAGGAAAGAAGAATCAGAATGAAAGGTATTGGAGGGGAAACCCAGAAAGTAAATACAGTTTTATCTTCTGATGATATCATCCTTTTTGACCAAAACTCACTGACCCACTTTGCTTTATTCCTCTATACTGTAATAATACATTTGGCATACCTATTGTATATCCTTTCCATTAAGTTATTTGCTTAATGGATGTATAAATAAGTCTACTACAATTACGCTGTTTAAGGGTCAAATCCTACYCACTTCTGAACCCACTACTGTAATTTCTGCTACGCTGGACGGTAACACAGGAGACCTCAGAAACAGCTGAAACACAGCCGATTCTGTGCTGTTGACATAATCAAACCATGTTACAACCAGGCTGCCAAACCCTTTTATAGCCCTGCCAAGTCCAGGAATTGGCGTCCCCGTACTTTCCCCCTCAAAAAAAAGTTTCTCTATTTTTTAATTTCACATGTTCAAATTACAATTCACACAGTATGACCGTAGCAAAATAAAACTTCCATCAGTTTATTTTAAGGACCAAATCTTGGAACTCGCACAGAGTTGTTACAAGTTACATGCCACACAAAAAAACCCCAATCGTCTCAGAGCAGCTATTAATATTCATGTTGATCCACATGAAACAACAGCAGAGCTACCCGAGCAGCTACAGTTATGTCAGCGCTTGGAAGTTATTCCAGGCTGTTTTGTCCTGCTGCCCTGAATATTCAGGAACTTCAGCAATCCATCTAGCAACAGCTACTGCAGAGTGAGTGCTTTGCTTCGCCTTGCTCTATGCTAATGAGTCCCAACTAGCCCCAGCTAACTGGGGCAGGGGGGAAGGAGGGAATGTCACACCCCCCGCCATCAGGGAAGGGAAGGGAAGGGAAGGGAAGGGAAGGGAAGGGAAGGG